>CAEGAE010017179.1:0-24572 GCA_903067095.1 Girardinus metallicus
TGATGTATTTTTACTGTATTTGGAGAAAATTACAACTAATCATCTAGAAAAAAAATTCTAGAAATTGTTTTCCTACCTTTTTTTTTATGCCTGAAGAAAATCAAAAACACTTTGGAAAGAAATTCTGTCATAAAGGACCATAAATATGTAGCTTACATTTGTGCACTTCTATAATCAAGAGTTTGAAGTGAACTTGAAAACATTCTGACTGCTGACTCCAGCCAGTGTGGCTTTAAAGTTATCTACTGTGTGCTGCGCTGCTTTCAGGAGTGAAGAAAAACTAGAGACAAAATCCAAAGTAGAGGAAGAGAAAAGACGAAAGATGTACGCAAGGAAAGTCAAGTTGAGCGCATTTTTAGTTAAAGCCTATGACCCTAATGTTTTTAACGACAGTAATGTAGTTAATAGAGTTTGTCCTTGATCTGTAATGTTTCAAATATGTTTTTAAGGCTTCGACCACCGTGGTTTAAAAAAACAAAACTCCTAGAGGAAATCCAGCTTCATCCATGATTCAAAATCCTTGTGGACCAAGCACAACCTGCCACCATGTAGCTATCACTTTATCACCTGCAATAAGTAATCTCCTGGCCTTAACACCAGACAGAGTGATCCACTTCAAACGCAGCCTCGCTCTGTATCTCCTCGATTGTCGCGGCCTTTAACGTTGCAGAGAAAACTATTAGTAGCTTGATTTCGAGATCAAACGAACAAAGGTACTCCTCCACTAGCTTGTCCTCTCATCAGCGAGGCTCATTGAGCAGAAAGTCCTCCAGGTTGAGGGCTGCATTCATCCAGCGCCCCTCCAGAATGACAGCAGGTAGCCTGCCTGTCAGCATCCGTTTTCTTGGTTCCAAGACTGATCCTCTCCTGTGAAGTTTCTTGTATTAGGGGAGCATGCAGAGAGCAGACTGAGATTTGACAGTTCCTTTGTTGTTACTCTTTTTTTTTTTTCACGACGAAGATGAGAAACGGAGGAGGATGAGATGAGTGTTCCTCGAGTTGTCTGACCACCTGCAATTATGTCTTGCACATAAAACCAGGACAGATGTAGTAGTCAAGACAACACTCATGTTTATTTACATGTATATAGCACAGGTGGGGGACTCTATCAATGCATTTGAAAAGACTAGGCTTTATAAAAAGGTAGCAACAGGTTCCCCTTTAAAAGAAAACCGCAATTCTCCTTTTGCAATGTGACAGACTGCAATTATTAGGAAGGATTTTGTCCTTTGAAAAATGGAGATGGGAGACTTTTACTGTGCTTTTCACCAACATGGACAGAGAAGCAGGTAAAGATTTATAAGAATATGAATGCAGGTAAACGCAGGTACAAGCATTAAACAAATAACTAAAGGTTGCAATATATTTTAGAAGTTGCATAAATACTTCATCAAGTTGACTTGTTTGTAAATTCCACCAAGTATAATTTCTGGTAAGTTACATAAGAAATGCTGTGTGCATTGAACATCACTCTCAATAAAACATGGTGGTGGGACAATAATGTTGTGGGGATGTTGGGAAGACAAATGCCACAACACAATAATACATTTCACAACCGCAATTACACTAGCATATCAGTTATGCTAAAACTGATTCTATGCTATGATAAACTTACTAACAATTTCCATTGTGGGTTTTTGCTGTTGGTTGTTCACCCTTCTGGGCCACTGTAGGATAACATACAGCCTATGTTACAACACAATGGCTTAGATCAAACAGTAACCAAGTGTTATGGAGGCCCGAACATGTCTACTGTCCAGACCTAAATCCAATTGAGGATCTGATGTTCACAAAAGCTCTCTTTCCAATCTAAGGTTTAACTCAAGCTTTTTTGTAAAGAAGAATGGACAAAAAAAATTACAGTCTCTTCTATGAGCACCAGTCTCATTGACACATACACCCAACTGCAGAGAAAGAGATCTCCACAAACTATTGACTCAAAGTACCTTCATACAGATAAATGCTACACTTGAAATAATGTACGTTTAGTCTTTCACTCAAATTTTCTACTGCCCTTTGCTGATCCGCTTCATTAAAGCCCAACAAAGACACAAATCTGTGGCTGTAATGAGCCAGGATGAAAAGGAAAACATTCAAGGGGTATTAACCTACAGGGCCCCAAAGTAGTTTGTGCATTCACAAAAATAAGAAACCGTTGACACTACACACTGCTTTTTTTTTAATCAGTTTGACGCCTCAATTTGAGTCAAAAAGTGACCTCTGTGCAAATTTTGCTTCTTCTTTTGCTCTCCACTTATTGTCCAGTTTCAACGTGAGGAGTCCTACACAGGTCCAGGCCCATTTTTCTTCTTCATTTGAGAGTTCATTGAGTGGAACAAGTGGAATGTTTTAATTAAGCTGCACAAATCAAGTTCAAGGTGTGAAAGTGCCAAGACTGAATTAATTCACAACGTTAAAAAAATAAATAAAAGCATCCCAAGATCCTTAAAACCTGCAAATCTCAACGTGCAAGAGATTGTGACAGCTACACGCCGAGGCCGCGCAGCGGGCGGAATAATAGACAGAAACCAAGCTGAAATCTTTGAGCACATTAACATTTAAAGTAGGTCAGAATCTCCCCATTGTTCGGCCCAATTTTCAAACATGAAATTACAGTTGGTCGTGAGCAGGGCTTTGCGGTCATCCGCAGCATATGTAATCTGAGGAGAGGATTATGTATGTTTTAAACTGTGGCAAATGAAAACCAGAACCAAACGTAATATGATGAAAAGCTTATTTTATCAGTTTGATTCATCCAAAAAACAGAATTAAGGAAAAAAACAAAAAGAAAAAAAAAGAGAGAAATACTTTTCTTTTAAAAAGGCTTTAAACATTTTCAACAACAGCTTTAGGCTGTCTCTGTTGATTCTTGCTTTTTTTTTCTACCTAATTACAGTCTGTCGAGATGTTTTGCTCTATGGTGGATATGAAATCCGCTGTGTTCATCTATTCATGGCAGAGTCAATAATAGACGTTATTTTTTGTTATGAATCATGGCAGGTATCAGGTAAAATATACAAAGGGATTGAATGTTTTTCCATTTTGGTATCTCAAACATCAGTGTATCTTATTAATTATAATCTTAAAGTGATATCTGGTTATCAAACTGTTTTTGAAAAAAAAAAAAAAATCTGAACGGCTTGCAGAGCATTATTCACCCACTTTCACTGCCATTACAGCTGTGGGTCTTTTTGCTCATTCTTTCAGAAATAGCTCAGGCTCAGCCACATTGGGAGGAAAGCACCTTTGAACATCCGGATTTAAATCTTCCACAGTCCCAATTATAGCCCGTTTCCACTTGTACCTACAAAGGGCATTGGAAGCGTTTGTAATGTGGGAGGGGTATATTGACTAGGGCAGACCAGCCAAGACCTGGCTTGCTAACCACATGAGACTTGTCTTTGTCTCGCTTGTGCCAACTTGACTGGTTTGTCTTTGTTCTCATTTTGACAGCATTTTTATTTAGAGCATTTCATTTTGAAAAATATTAACTTCCGGCTCTGTAAGACTTCTTCTAGGCACACGTGAAGTTCAAAGATCTCTATGGTGGCTTCATCAGTAGAACCACTAGCACAGTAAAACCAGAAAGTTCAACCACTTTTGTGACAAGCTGTGTGAGATGTCAGTGGGACTGAGATTTTGTCCAATTTTCGGCAGCTTGTGCTAGTTGCTTTTTGTTTATGTTCTGAGCAAGCACCGCGATGAGCTGCTGTAGGAAATCAGAAAAACCTGGAGTGGAGGTATCAGTCTTCTATCAACCAAGAGGAATGGATTATTTTGTGAAACAATAGAAATAGGATTTTGTTGTAAATGTGAGGTGGTCCAAATGAATATGTTTCACTTGCCATTGGCATTATTGTAATGCCAATGGCACTTACTCTGTTCTATGCAGTGACAAGGGTTTTCCACTAGTAACTGCTATGGGTCACCTGTCCTTTTTTTGAGAACCCACTTCACTGGGGTTCCAAGATTTGGCTTTACTGCAATGTCAGAATCCGTTAGGACTGGAGTCACTAGTTGTGTCTCAAGAGTAACTCCCTTACAAGAATCCCACCTGTCATTTGTAAAAACTTCTCCAGAGAGTTTCGTCTAACTGCCTTAGTGTAATTCACTTCTTTTTCGAGTTTGACTTCTCAGACTCTGGGATCGTCCGGCTATGACGACCTCACCCACTATAGCTGTTAATCACTTGTAATGGAAAACCACCCAAATCATATAAAGTAGGATGGAAATGCATCAAGCCACACTGTGATGGTATAATGGGAAAGAAGCTTTAGATTTTGTACTATGACCGAGTTATTTAGGTACAATTTCTTTTTAATCAAAACACATTACTGTTGAAAGGGGAATTTCCATCTCAGTTGAAGCTATTTTGTAGCTTCTGACAACTTTTCAGCTGTAACAGGTTCAAGTTCCGGCCTGATGATCTTTGTTGCATCTCTTCCCCCTCTCTCACAACCCCCTTTCTACTCCGACAAATAAAGGCAACTAGAGCCGACAAAACTTTTAAAAAAGTAAAATAAGTAAGAGTAGTTCAAAAGCAATTATTGCCTGTAACTAGGCAACTTTTTTTCTGACCCGATGTGGTCCTTGGTCTTCATGATACTGTTTCTTCTCTAAGGTTTATACTCATTTCATTACACACAGGTGGACTGTATTTAATAATTAGGGGATCATTGAGGGCAATTTGTTTAACTTTATTTCAGGGTTTAAAAAGCAAACAAGATTGTAAAAATATGCATGCAAATTTTTTTTTTTTTTTTTTTTTTTGAAAACATTTTAAACTTTAAACCTTTTGTTTCCCTTCAACTATATATGTTCTAATTTCTGTTAATCTGACACATAAAACCCCATTAAAAGACACTAAAATTTGTGGTTGAATCACAAAAACATTCCCACAAATTGAAGGGGATTTAAATACTCTCAAGCTGCTGTGCAGCATGTTACAAAACTGTTGCTTGTCAGTTACATAAGCTCACATTATATTGTCACATAATATTTACATGGAGGTGTAAAGTGAGGTGAGAGTGTAACTGCTGTTTAAAAAGGGGGGGAAAAAAACTGCGCCGTAATTTAATTTCCACGGAGCCCAATGGCAGGCGAAATGATGACGAGGGTATTATTCAGGTCTGTAGAGGTAATCACTGCATTTTCTTGAGCAAACACCAAAGAAAAGAAAAGCATGGAAGGCTAAAAAAAGAAAAATCAAATACTGGCTAGATTAACAAACTTGAAACCATTGGTGCTATGAATATTCCCTGATATCCCTGGAGGGAAAGGCTACACAAGGATCCATTTACTCCCGCTCCCCTCTTCCTCTTTTTCTCCAGTATGACTTCAAAGGCCGACTCCCCTTTGCAAAATCCAGAGTCAGGTGGGGTGGATGCGGCGCACAAATCGCAGAATCACACATCTCACGCTCCTTTTAAGTGCTAATCACCGTCACTCGCTGAATCGAGTGGATGATGAATTAGAATATAACGAAGGTTTAAGCCATGGGAAGTGACGGGTGCCGCGCCCACCGCTAACCCTCCCCAACAAAACTTCTGTGACATCTGCTTGCTCCACGTTTTGTAATCACTTATGTTGCTATCGGCAAAAAGTTTGGCATATGGCTCTGAAAGAGGAAAACATTTCGCCCTATCACAGTGGTAAACTGCTGACACCTCGACCAGTGAATCTTTGAAACATTCCGAGGTAAAAGTTGGGAGGCACCTTCCTCTCACGCAGGTGAGAGGAAGGAGATAGGGGCACGGATAAGAAGAGGATTTCTTATACATTATGAGGAAGGGCCTCTCTTCTGGGATAAAAAAAAAAAAAGCGAAGCTTTAAACTGGCAGGCAGAAAGCTCTATCAGGGCCGAGGCACACATCTATCAGGAAAAGGCACTAAGGCAACTGGGGATAAAGCACAGAGGCATAAAGAGAGGCTATTTCCATGGGGAGTCCTTGGAGAGGCCAGACCCAAACTACTACTGAAGCCTAGCAATGAGAGGTCTCTCTCAGGGGGGGCTGCAAAGGATAAGAGGCCCTGGCGGAAGAACTCTCACGTCAGCACTTCAATCACGCCTAATCCCTGCTTAGTACACCCACTGCTATGGCAAGGAGAGAGTGAGGAGAAGGAGGGGTGGTGAGGATGATGAGAGGGGAGGCCAGGAGAGAGACGGATGAACTGGAGCAAAGGGAGGATAAAGGAGAAAAAGATTAAGAGAAGGAGGGAGATGGAAGACAATGGGAAAAATTGCCGATGGGGGCATCAAAGGTGAGCAAGAAGGGGAGGGACGTTTTGACAACAGAATAATACTATCATGTGTGCGTTTTCTTTTATAAATTAAAGCAGCCAAGTCCCGCAAATACCAGTTCAAAACCTTGATCTGGATAAGAAAGTAACCAGAGCAAACGCAAGTAATGGATATAGTTTCTTTTAGACTACAGTGTTGTTAAAATCTATATTTTCCCCTTACTTATCTTTGGTTTTTAGCTCTTTTTCTACGTTTAAATGTTTCAGACCATGCAGCAAACTTTACTCCAAAGAATGATAACCCGAATAAAACCAAAAAAGTAGTTTTCAAATGATACTCTTTGAACACCCAAGTCTGACTGCCAGACCTGTACAATCAACTTATTACAGTAGCTAAACTTCCTAAGCAAGCAACCTTCCTAAAAGGAGGCCAGCCCACCATAATTCCTGCAAGAGTCCATAGATGAGGCATCTGAAGCGCTACAGACCTTACTGACTTCAATCAGTCAGGGTGGACTAAACAATAAGCCATAGTCTTACGTTTCTCAACAGACTCTTTCATAATCTCAAAGACATTTGGGACAATATTCTTTGACTGAGGAGGAAAAACAAAAATTTTTAAGAACGAGTGAGTCTTGTTACACCTCGTGTACAAATGACAGCTATTCTGAAAAAGAACATCATACAGACTGCCAAAACTGTTGGTATTGTCAGGGGCTGCCTTGTTTCCTGGAGGTCACCCAAATATGCTTGCTCTCTGGTAGAGAGGGAACCAGGAGTTCTGCTCTCTACCAGAAAAACATGAAGGAAAGTTTCTGGCTGTCAGTTTGTGACTCAAATAACTTAAGCTCAAGTGCATTTAGTTGATGCAACAAGATTCAACAAGCAAGTCTCTGGATGGATAAAAAAATAAATAAATAAAGTCTCGACCGAAATCTAGTTGAGATCTTCTGGCATGAACATAAAAATGCCACCCCATGCCTGAAAACTGTGACTCAATGAAACCTAATTTGCAAAGACAACTGGGAACCATTTTAACTACCAGTAGTGTAAAAAAAAATAATTTACTTTTAATGTAGGTTTCCAACCAAATCAAATTTTTCAACATATAGGAGGCTAAGCCTTTTTCACATTAGATTAGGTTGCTTTGGATTTATTTTTGGTGGTCTATGTTTTGGATTTAATCTGATTATTTCTGATTATATAAAAATTCATAGGATGGTTTGAACGATTTAGGTCTAGCAAAAAAGCAACGAGGTAGCACTGCACAATTGTAATCACAGAATCAAGATACTCTAAATTACTCTTATTTTGGAAAGTTAACTAAAGTAAATAAAGGGGAAAAGCCGACAGAAAGCGTGCAAAAGCTTGACCCAGCGAACACTTTTCACATTTATACTTCCGTGTTGCCCGTTTATTTACATGCGTCTACATACGCACAATTTTATTTTCTATTTTTTGTGCCCACACTGAGTGGTCGGACAGGGGGAGGGCAGGAGAGAAAAAGAAAGATGGAGATGAAGCAGATGGACGAGGGGAGATCAGGGAAAGAGGATTACGGCACGTCAAACCATCATCGCACTCATAAAAATCAGTCCACCCACATTGCCTGAGAGGGTTTGGAGCCAATATGGAGCAGGGGATGATTTAAGGCTCTAAGTCCATCTCCCTGTCTCGCCCCACGTAGTAAACTGCTTTTGGGAGGGAGACGCTTTAAATTCAGTGTAGGGATTCAGCAAAAAAGGGCAACAGAGAATATGTTGGGCAAAATTGTGAAGTGTGATTGTGGAGAGGATTTCCATCCAAGAGGTCCCACTTGGATAGAAATCCAGGCGGAGTGAAGTTGCAAGAGTGCAAATATTTGTTTAAATCTGCACTTGATCTTTGATTTACACTGATCTGCGGTGCTTTGCAAACGTGGTTAATCCTCTTGAACTTTTCAGTTTCTCGTGTTATATAGCCACAAACGTCAGTTTACCTCTTTGAGATACCGAGTGATAGACCAACAGAAAGCAGAGCATAACTGCGTACTGGAAGGAAAACGATAAATAGTAACCAAAGTCTGTAGTATGTATTTTTATTCTGCTAACACTTTGTAGAACCTTCTTTTGCTGCAAGTACAGCTGCAGGTCTTTTGGGTTACGTCTTTTACAGGTTTGCACATCCAGGAACTGACATTTTTTGCTAAAATCCCAAGAATTTGCTACGCAAAACTCACTTTTAAATTCAGCAGCCCAATACAATGTTTGCTGTAGACATGTATGCATTTATAAAAGGAATGTGAGCAATCCAGAGAGGAAAAACAACAGCATGAGCTGACATTATAGACCTACATGAGGCATTTCCTGGCAGCAAACATGGTGCTGAGAGGTTATATCTCACAGTTTTTACTGCCACAGGGAGCAGGTCTCTTCTACTTGCAGGCTTGCCAAAAAGCAAGCATATCTGACTCTCCCGGTCAATTATGTAAACATGCTTATCCCATCCCACTGTCCAACCTACCACCTTGCCTGTGAACGAATAAACAGCAGGCTGAGTGACAACAGGGGGCCTCGGGCGAGCCTTATTCTTACTTATTAATGTATTCCTAAGCTATTGGGTCACACACGACTTTCCACCTTTAGCCACTCTGACAAGTTGAACAACATGTATGCTATATTGAACACAGAGAACATGTTTCCGCATTATTTAGACAGACAGGATTTAAAGGTTCTAGCATTACACCGCTCACGGTGGCAGCATGTTGGAGTAGCTCTGTTGGTCCTGATTTGTTCTTTTTCGAGACTTATCGACGTCTGTGTCGAAAATGTTTTCGGTTGAAGCATTTCACGGCGTTGCACGTTTGGACCGTTCTTCCCCCTGGCTTTGGATGCTGGGAGAATTTTTGCTCCTACTATTTAACTTTTGGACATTTGTTGCGATGAGTAACCATGCCAACAAGATACTGTTTTTAAACCTGGTAGCAGCTGACTGAGGAAGCTATATCTCAAAAGTTCAAATAATAACTCAGCTACGGCCCCAAATTCCAGGGGAGTTGAAAAGGAAGCCATCATGGATGCAGAGCAGGACCAAAAAGAAGAGAGAGGAGGAGGAAGTTCAAACCATCACTTCCATCAATACCAACAGGCAAGGATGATTTATCCCAGACTTCAACGTCTCTCTGCCCAGATTTTCAACCATATGGCTAGACTGAAATTTAGAGAGGAGCAGCAAAAGCAAACGAGGTGGATTAGAAGTGCTTACAAACAGCTGATGTAACTGTGAAATATTATCTCTGCTGCTCAGAAATTGAGCTGTTAGCATTTCATGATATTCATGAAACTGTCAGTCAGAGACTTCTTCAGATTTGTTGCAAGTCATCCACAGCAACCTTTGAAGATTTTTGGATGATGTGATTTACAGCAACATTTATTGTCCTTTTGGGATCATTAAATATTGAATTAAAATGGATCATGGTCTATTTTTACATTTATATCCAGCCCGCGTATGAATGGTTGATGATTTACGCCATATGCAGTGAGCAGCTACATGCTAACACCCCAAAATGGAACGTTTGGAGCATTCCAGCTCCATCTGTGTCTTCACATATAGATACGTCGGCAAGGGAGGAATACACATGTTGTGTATGTACACAACAAATAAGAAAGCGACACACATAAATCATCAAACCACAAACAGACCAGGACAGAATGAGAAGTGGACATAAACTGGCACCAAACGTCAATGGGAAAAAAAAAATAAATCTGTTTTGATTTTTTTTTTCTCTCTCTCTCTTTTTGTAAAGGAAAAAAAAACACCACCCCATCACTTTGTGTCCCTGGCAGGCATTCTCAGCAGAAACATTCTGCAGCCCATCCAAAACAGCAAGAAAAGCAGACTGATATTAATTAGCTCTGTGTGAGACGGGGTAGAGCCATTTCACAGAAGCATGTGCCCATTTTCTGATGAGTTGTCATCAGGGTCAGGACAAGCAAACACAAAAAAGAACACAACAAGAACTTCGTGTCGATGTATCCGTTTTTTTTTCTCCTCCCCGTGTTTTTGGTACGGGTTATTTTTAGTTCTTCATAATCGTGACTCATTCAGCTGATCCGAGTTACCAATTAGACCCTAAGCAAAGCATGACTTAACGGATGCACATGATTCATTCATGTTCCAGGCTGGAATATCTCGTTTTGAGTAGTGAAGGGGTGGAGGGACGCTGGATAGGTTAAAGGGATAGTTTCTTGTTTCTTGCTTAGAAATGCTTAGATTAATGACTTAATCTAAAGTTGATTGATATTATTTATCAACTAACTCTTTTCATAACATACAGGAATTTTTTTCTATAATATGCTGAATTAAAAAAAAAAAATCATTAAATGTTAACATCATTTTGTGTCAGCTGTATTAAGTACTAACAGAGTAAACAGAATATTGTGATTTTGTCACATTATTAAGCTTATTTCTAAACTATAACAAAACAGAAACCTAAGTCATTGAACAGAAAAATTAAGGGCAATAACTTAAGGAGCTTGTCAAGTGTTTATATTTCAAAACAGAACCGCATAAAGTGCAATTTGCATCCCACACTGTTTCTCTTTCGCATTCTGGTGATATAAATGATGGAAATTTCTCCAAACTACGCTCATCTACTGTATTGCCTCTTTTATATCTTTCTGAAAATGTACATTATCACGACTTCCTCTGCTTTCCCCATGTTTGCTGTTGTCTGAAATGTCCCCCTGAATTTGGAAGTTAACTCAGAAGTACCCCGTAGTGGCTACATGGCAAACAACTTAATAAAAGGCACTGAAGCCTGATGAAGTTAGCGACGGGCCAACCTATTGATGCGCAGAAATTGGGCTTCATATCCTTGGAACACAACACAGATGCAAGACGATTGCCTTCCCAGCAGGATAGTCAGTGGCCAAACTCTAGACAGCATGGAGTTTTCATGCCAGCATGCATATATGTGATCTTTCTGGGTACTCCATCTTGTCATAGTCCAAAAAACATCCAAGTTACTTGATGAAAGGCCTTTTGGTTTTGGTGATATATGCCTGTCTGGCCTGTTTGTTATTAGGCAACCTGCCAAGATTAGCTGATTGGGAGTCTGCCAGGATGATGTCCAAATGATGATATCAAGAAAAGTTCAAGAACATACATTCTTTGACAGCTTAACGCGATACAAATTTTAAATAAGATTTTTGAGTATTGAGAAATTGTAGCTGGTCAGGTAAAGTGACACAATCAGCAGCTGCTACGATCACAGTATTGCACTGTAGCAACAAAATTAGCCAAAACGTAGGCCATAGTCGTTTAAAAACGATGAATATTGGAGTTATTTGTGATGGCTAAAATGAACACAAATGAGACCAGCTGTCTTCACTTTTCTGCAAACTCATTCTGACTTGGCTCGTCGCCGACAAATAAAGGAAACTATTACTATTAATAACTTCACAGAGCTGCACTTTTCCTCGCAGTTCTTTTAACTGTGCGCCAAGAGGGAACACATGACAAACCAGCACACACGCATTCAGGTTTACAGTCGATTTAGAATAACAAATTGACTTAATGTGAGGAAACAATGGAAAACAAGAGGAAACCAGAGAACCTGGAAAAAGAAAAAAATCCATGCACTCAGGGGGAGAGACTGTCTGCAAAAAAGGTGGCCTGACACTTGAACCGGCATCCCTCTTGCAGTGAGGCGACAGCGCTAACAACCACATCGCTTTGCCGCCGGATGCGCGCGGCGCATTTGACAAATGAACTTGTACTTCATCTTCAAAGAAAAGCTAGTTCTACTCGAGGAAATGCTATATCCCCTCTCACATCCCGGACCATCACTGGCTCTCCATTATTTATGTTACCGTAGGCATTTAGAGTCCATTATGCAAAAGGGTCAAGGTGCTGAAAGATGCTTTATTTGAGTGACATAATAGCTCCAACGCTCCCAGGCAAAGAGGAAGGGGAGAATTATGCTGCTTTCAGAAGAGCCATTTCTCATCCCGTTTTTCTTTTTAGCTTTTCAGATGGCCTGCTTTCCCGTGTCTGTCTGTTTATAGCTTCTATTTTTCTTTTCTTTTTTTTTTCCCTCTTTTCTACTCCCCTACGCTAAAAGGAAGATGAATTCATTTTGTGCTCTAGTGTGTGGGAAAATTTCCAGCAACAAACGTTTTTACAGCCCTCCCTGGTCGTGGGAGCTAAGAGGAGCTCAGCCTTTTTAGCTGCGGGGGAGACTAGACGATGCATGTGGAAGCTCACTCGATGGTTGGAAAGAGGGGAAAAAGATGAACGACTTTGTTCTTTATAGACTTCTGGTGATGCAAAAACTCACTCTTTCATTCTTTTTTTTTTTTTCCACCCCCCGGAGTACAAGCATTGCGGATAAGGCTTTTGTTACATCATGCATCACATGACGGCGAAGATATGGATTCGTGGGGAAAGGGGCTTTTTATTCCTGAGTTGAAAAAAACAAGAGATTCATGAAAAAACTTAAACAGAAAGAGCTCATTCATGTTGAAAATGACAAACACACCCTGGTGGAGGGTTAGGTGAGAGAGAAGGACACTTTTGAAGGGGAGGTGAGGCTGAGATTGGACTGGGACGATGGGCCACTGGGAGGCTATTCCCTCCCAAACCTTTAGCATCACAACGAAGTTGAAGTTCTTAAGAGAAGATCGTTGAAAATGGAGACAGTAGAGGTTTACTGTAATGTGCAAGTGCACAGATTGTCCCAGGAGCTGCCGATTTTAAAACGGGGACTGAGACGACGTAGCGATGAAGCTGAGGGTGACATTGACAGATGATTCAAAAACTTTCAAAAGTAAAAAAAAACGTTGGTACATTTTTACTCTGCATTTCCCGCTTAAACTGAGTCAATGGCCAGTGAAAAATGGAAATCAAGTGTTTCATACCTCATTACCCACCCATCCTATTCCTACACAGCACCCAGTGTGACATTAAATCTCTGATTTTTTTTTATCCCTACACATGCTGTGATGTGCAAGTCACTTATTTGAAAATCGCACATTATGCTGTTACTCTGTGTGGATTTTAAATACCTACAAATGAGGAGATTCTCGCAATCGCCCAGAGTAGAAAGTTGTTTTTAACAGTATAAAAAGATTTACACAAACATTTAAAGCAAAAATTTTTAAACGTTAAAAAAAAAAAAAAAAAGTCACTATAAAGGTAAATGAGTTTCCGTACAATTATAGGTCGTGTTTTCACGACTGTGAATATTTCCAAACAGGCAGATTAGTCTTTCTCATCAGGAACAGAAGAGAAAAAACGCTTTCGTTCAGCCCTCTGATTATCACTGGGGGAAGGTTAGCAGTTACAGATACAGTAATCAGTTCTGTAATTTTAATTTGATCAAATTTGATTGTTGATTGAGACACCAAATATAACAGATCATTCTTTTTAAACTACATGTCCTGTTCCTTTTCTGCTGGGTTCAAAACTACCATCTCCAACCACCTGCATTACAGTTCTTAGACGTAAAAACAAACCAGATTACAGTCTTCACACACTCAGCTATTTGAAGATTTTTTTTAATTAAAAATTTTTTTGGGTAGAACGTAACGACAAATGACTCATGGAAAATTCGGCTATTCGTGGATTTGTTAGTATCTAAAATATTTGAAAGAAAATTCAGGTTGGGAATCTGAACTACCTAAGCACAATGCTACTTGACATGTTATTGGTTGCCATTTGCAAAGCAGCCAATCACGACGCGCCATTCATTTTCCTTGCCACTGATTGGCTGTACATCCAAGAACAGTGATAAGGAAGACAACTGATGTCATCTTGAGCGATTAAAAGAAGACAGTTATACCCGTTTTATAGGTCCATTTTATTGTCTTAAGTATTAGTGGATTTCATCTATTTAATGGTGGCTGTGGTTCCTAAACCACAAGTGCGCTGGAGGTCAAAATTGGTAAATTTATATTTTTGTTCATACATGCTAGTTTCAGTTCATTGTGACCCACCACACAGACTTCACATATTAACCTTGAGGAAGTTTCATACCCACATGTAATTGAAATCTTGATCCACTTACCTGCCTAAATTTTAAAATAACCCACTATTTACAACATAATGTAAAAATGTAATTTTCATAAATATCTATTTTTATAATCCATAAAAACGGCCAGGCCAGATAAAACTGTCGAGTACTGAATTGTAACTAGGCATATTTAAAACGTAGCAAACATGTTGGGATAAAACTGTGAACACATGAGGGGTCAGGAATGAAATTGCAACATATTTGAATAAAACGGGGATACACTATAGAATATCAATCTGTGGTATTGATGCGTTGCATTATGCTCCAACCAGCGAGAGAAAACATTCACATCGGCACTTTCTCCTCATCTCATTAAAGAGGCACAGCTCAAATTTTTATTTGCTTTTTTTATTATTAATTTAAATGCCATAAAGCCATAAATGGGTCTGTGCTCACCCACACCACGTCCAGATAACCTGAGTTCTTTGTTAGAGAAGTACTAGATGCAAAAAACCTGATGCGCAACGCTCTACAAATTTGCATTTAACATTATGAAGATGTGGCATAAAATGCATTATAAAAGCTGTGAAACTTGCATTTTTATAGCTTTCATTTAAAACGGAGTGTCAAGGAGATCGTTAAGTTGAAAAATGGGGATTCCAACAGACCACTTTTGAAATTAAGACATTTATTAAGTCAATACATTCAGTCCGGGTAGACTTTCATCAAATCCTTTAGTTTTATTTGCTCCCATTGTCCCATTTATTCGTCATCGCCTTTCTTTTCCCCGCCTGCCCCCAATCTCATCACACGATCTTTACCCGTCAAAGATGATTTATGCAATCTGAGGGAGAAATAACGTTCACCAGAGCTTTAGTCAGTGTTTTGCCCAGTATGTGAGAGGAATAAGGAATTATAATATGGTGTGACAGCAGACCTACACAAAGGAAACCAACCATAAAGGCTCATCAGATTAAGTGTGCCAAATCCTTACTCTGGATTTATTATGATTTTTATCATAATTATTAGTATTACTGCTACTGCTAATAGTAGTAATATAACAGACCATGTATTGGTGCATACCGCCTGCATGTAAATGAGGAACCTGGAATTAGGTGTTAGATTGGATCACACTCCATTAAGTTCTACAGGATGTGAGTGCAGGTGTCTACATGCGATAGTGTGAAAACTGTAATTCCAGGCTTTCACTGACATTGTGGGTGTGATTCTAAAAGTGTGATTCACATCATTAGTCTGTTTAAACTCTCATGCTAAGAAATTTATCACAATATATAATAAAAGATAAACGATACGATAAACGATCATGTTTAGAGTCAGAAAAATTGTGGAACAAGCAGGTGAAAAGTCTGCAAGCTCATGTCCTTTCTGTTGTTCTTTTCCTGCACCCTTAACCTAAAAGAACCCAGACGTTTCCGACATGCTGTCCGCACCAGCAACCTGCAGAGGATAGAGATTCATTTGCATTCATATCCGAGGCCCGTCTCTCACCGCGATGCTGGCACAAAATGTTCTAAAGTGATCCGTGTTTGTTCTCCTGCAAATTCAGCCTTGTGTACATTTTCCCTACGAGCGCAACCTTGAGCGCACCTATAGCGTATGTGAATGTGAGTGTGTGAACAAAGCCCTGCAGGGGGCAAAGTGTAATTTTCCTTTTTCAACTTTTAGCTGCCTTTTTTTTCCCTCCCTCCTCGTGTTTTTTTTCCCCCCCATCAATCATCTTCTACATCTGATTGCTCTTCTAAATCTCGTCTTTTCTCCATTTCTTTCTTTCACTACATCTCCAAAGTGCAGCGGTTCAAAAGTCACATTTGGTGACTGAAAACACAGCTGCACACTTATAAGATTTCTAAAAGTCAAGGCAACTCAGTAAGCCAATAGAAAAAGCCACTGAAAGGCTGACATGGGAAGGAAGTCTGAAGGTGAGAATGAAAGACTTCGTTAAACGCAGAGTCGTTTACAGCTCGGTGGAGTTTTGTCTGAAAGTTCTACGTTTAAAGACGCTGCCTCCAGATGACATTAGAAAGGGAGACTCACGATGAGGAAAAAAAAAGATGGAAACACCTGTTATCACTGTGAGATTGAGCGAATTTCCATGCTGATAAGACATATTATACGTTTCAATGACTTCTAGAAAATAGGATCCTGATTGGTCAGAACCAATGGTGTGTAATGTGTTGATGTTTCTCATCTATTGAACCACCGGTATGAAGTGAATGCAGCGTAACTACAACACAGCTTCTGACATTTCTTACAAAATGAAACCAAATGTAAAAAAATACCTCAAAGGAAATCTGCATATTCACACAAACGGATGTATGTCCAATTAAAGGATTTTTAAGGAAGCTAAACCTAAAACCCTTTAAGATGACTACCACCTAAAATTCACTATTGTTAGGCAAATTCAATATGCATAGAAAAAGAATTGCTGCTGAAAAATGTGACTTTTTCTACTGGGAGATGAGCTAGTGTTTTTCTTTTTTTTAGAGATTAAATAAGCCAAGACTTTAATTTAGATTTTAATTAATCTGCAACCGTCGTTTGCTCCGTCAGCATACTTTCTGCACAACCATAAGGGGTTGTAGATTCTAATCACCCCTCAAAAGTGCATCACAAAACAGTGTTGGAAAATATAGCCCAACAGCAGCGATTATCCCCAAAGCACAACAAAAAGAATAAAAGTTGTCTTAATAATAAGATATAATTTAATACCTTTCTGCATTATTAACTGATATAAATTGCAAAATGTTCAAGTCATCTGAATAAAAATATAACAGCTCACTTCACAATGTTTAGTTTTGATGATTAGTACTAGCTAATGCATGTTTATGCTGAAACATGCAATACCTTTCAGATAACACCAGTTATGAAATCACATCTAACTTAACATTACGTCTACCAGGGGAGAACATAACAGCATATTTGCACTTCACAGCTCTGCAGCTGACTGGGCCCAAAAAAAAAAAAAAAAAATAAAAAGGGGCTTCTGCAACATTAACTTGTTACCTCTTGACTTATTTCAGCTTAAGCAAAAAATCTGGGTGACAATACGGCTCATCTGGTTATCATTTCATTTATTAACTTATCTCCTCAAGGGCTTAGGTGCCAAGGAGGATAAATGTATACCAATCGTGCATTTCCTGTTTCGCCAGTGCTTCAGCTTGGTAAAAATCAATATAAACAAATAACAGAAGCTAGCTAGACATTTTTTTTTGTTGTTTTTTCTTTAAAGTAGCCAGAGATTAGCGCTTGGGGATATTTTTCAGCTGAGTCATTTAACAGGAGCTTTTAGTAAAACCTCACCTTAAATTGCTCCCCCCCAACTCCCTCCAGGTGCTTTGTGGCACAGCAAATCTGACAACACGCGTGCCTAAAGCCATGTTTTCTTTTTATTCTACCCAACAACTTTCCAAAAACAAAGCAAAAAAAAAAAAAATTGTTGACCAACAGTCGAAGCCTTTTTTTTTTTTCTAAGTAAAACAAATGAGAAAAAAAAGAATGAGGTGGAGATGCTGAAAGGAAAAGAAATTTAAAAAGGAGGCTGAATGAAACACACTGTCAGAACACAAAAAGCGACATTAGAAAAAACACAGGGGCGAAGCGTCAGTGGCACAAGAGTCGGGGTCTCATCTGGAGGAGGGAAGATGAATGACGGAAGCTAAATGAAATGCCACTCCGAGTAATAAGAAAGAGCCGGCATCCGGAAGGTCGGTCACTTGAATAGCGGGAGATGTTCTTGGCCTTCGAACCACGTTCGTTCAAGCTTTCTCCTCAAGAGTCTATAATATTCCCTCTAAACAAGCAAAAATACTCTAAGAAGCGCATTTGCCAATTATGCCAACCTGGATCCATATCCTCGGCAGCCTGAAGTAAACTTCATCTGATGGTTTTGTTTTATATTTTAGAATATAGTAAAATCATGATTTTCTTTTTTTTTTTCCCCTCTATGTTTAGATGGGAAAAGTAAATAGCACTTTCAATAATTGTACTTAGTAATAAAAACATAGCAAAAATAATAAATCATAAATGATCTATCCAGGATTACACGTACAATACAGAGTTTGGATCAAAGTTTTGATCAAATACAATTCCGTTTTATGCCATAACCCCTTTGTTTCCAAATTATCACCACCTGTTTCATTGATTTCACAAGAGGTAGTGAAGACTTCACTGCAAGAATAGCTGTAGAAAAGAGGGGAAAAATGTTTGGTGATTTGTCAGTTCTATTTAATACCTTCGAACTTGGATCCTGAAGAGTTTTCATCTAGTTTGACTTTTTTTTCCTGAGGAATCCAACTCAGATGGAGATTAACACGACAAAGATCATACAGGGGCAGGATTTAGGTTTCAAGGGGTGTTATCTTATGTGTTTGAGCTAAAGTATGCCTCTAATGATGCAAAGAGTAAAAAAGATTTGGTGATTATCTTCAGGAGTTAGAAATCTGTTAGTATTCCTTTTTGGAGTTTTTTACTTGATTAGTTTCTGCACATGTCCATGACTTTTAAAGATTATATTCTGCTGGTATCACCTGCCTTGTGACAAGCCAAAATAACAATTTGGCAAATAAGACGCAAATTCAATGGAATAAACTCTAACCAGTCATTTTAATAGGTACACTTTGCATAATAGTGGGTTGGAGCCCCATTTTTCCTGAAGAAGTGCTTCAGGAAGTGAGTCAGCCTTTCAAAAACCTTTCCTTGGACATTTTGGTGCAAATTTTCAAGCATATCCAATATTTGAATCATACATTCCAAGACATACCAATAGTCAGAAAACCAATCTAAGATGATCTGAGTTTTGCAACCCGGTAATCTGCAGAAAATCACAATCGGAAAGTGGGTACGCTGTGTTCATACAGAGATGGATGTGGCATAGCAACATTACTTGGACAATATCCCCACACCATTACAGTACCTAATAGCCTGAACCATTGATATGTGACATTACCATGACCCTACCATGTGAATGCTGCAGACAAAAATCACAATTCGTCTCATAATCTTAGGACATTTGAACAAGAATTGCCTTACAACCATCTAAAACCAGTCTGACCATTCCCATTTTCATCCAGAAACGTTCACACACACACACACACACACGCCCACACACACGTCTGCTCACCATATATTTTCTACTTTTCCCTGTAATTTGCAGGACTGTTTTGTGTTTCAGTCAAAAGTTTCTGAATACCCGGACTGTCTGGTCCAAAAACCCTAAAAGCGTTCAAAGTCTTTTACATCCATTTTTTTTCCCGTTCCCGTTCCGATGCTCTGTATGTACTTGAGCCCATCGTCTTCACCACATCTAGATGCCTGGATGCTTTGAGTTGCTGTTACGTGATTGGTTGATTTGCATTTTGTGTTAACAAGCAGGCAGAGGACTTGTTGAGTCTCGGTTGCTGCGCTTTAATGTTCGGTGCAACGCAACTTGGTCTTTATGCTTTAAATGTTTTGATTGAACCCTGGAGGTTCACTTTTGGCAGTAGTTGTTGAGCAGAAGACACAGCTGGTACAATTAAAGATGGTCATTCTACTCCTTCCTCCTCTTCTACACATACAATTTTCAAGCACTTTTGTGGTTCTTGTTCTCATTGCCAATTTATCCAAAAAACGTTTGTAGTGTTCTACAATACATCTGAGGATTTTTGCGCAGCCCTTTTAAGTAAATGTCACTGAAGAATTAATGTGAAAAAAAAACTAAGAAAAAAAGAAAAAAAAACCTTTCTCCTACTAGTCTCTTTGCACCATTTTCTTTTGTAGACTATCACCTCTTATGTATAAATCCAGTTTCTGGATTGTGTTTTATAGAGGGTGGACGGTATGTGCTGGGAGTCTGAATGATATTAAAAATTTGGGAAAAACCTGGGCAGTAAGTCCAACGCTTGATTCTCTGACCGCTCTCTCTTTTGTGTGCTATTTGTGTGTATTCCTCCTCTGTCTCACTCCACACCCTCCATCCCTCTGACCTGGATTACACAGCTTTTTTTCAGCTGCCTGAGCTAAACAATACGCTCCACCATATTAGCATGCAGCATGGCCAAAAAAATAAATAAATAAATGAAATCCAGCTTAGGCTCCTCTTTGAAATTCACGCTCATCCTTTCTGTTTCTCCCTCCATCTTATAATTAACGTCTCTCATGTCGTCTTTCTTGTCACTTTGCATTTTCACTCCTCTTTGTCCAAGAGGCCTTCGTCCAACTGTTTGGTCCTCTTTATGCCAAGCCTCGTCTTCCCTTGCCTGTTCTGTAGCCCAGTTTTGTTTCCTCCAGCCATGCCGCGTCTGCCCTCTCTGCTTCTCGTCCTTTACTTTTCCCCCCCATTAGCTTTCTGTTCCTTTCTCTTCCCCTCACTGCTGTCCACACTTAGGCAACCCTGCTGCCGGAGTGCGCGAGAGAGAGAGACAAGTGGCGTGCTTCATTTAATGACAATAATTAATTCTCCTTCTCCTGATTTTAATGAGCCAAATCAGTCACACACCAAGGAAAAGACAGACATGACAGGAAGTAAAGACATGATGGAGAGAAGGAAATTCTAGATTTCATCAGCCCACAGCTTACCTGGTGATTATAGATCATCCTTTAAATTATACTTAAGTATACAAAGTCCACCTCTTAAACCAGGCCTTTGTTCTGTTGTCAAAATCTAGTGCTGACTGATTCCAGAATTGAACCTCTAATGTTGGGCTAGCTCTGTTCTTTCTGTAGACTTCTGTTCACAAATCTTTTGGTTGTGGCATCGCAAGTTTGAACAATTATTGCTACAACTGGTAGCAGCTGATTAGCATGTCAAAAGTACAAATGCTACCTGAACTATGACCTGAAATCCCAGAATATTTCAGGTCATTTTCTGGGAGAGAGAGAAACAGGAGGTATAAATCATCACTTCCATCAAATACAAAAGGGTGTCCGGAAACTCCCAATCTCGGAAAAGTCTAGAATTGTCCCCCAAAGAAATCACGAAAGAAAGCCTTGTATTTAAACAATATCAATATAAAAAAGGCAATAGAAACAAAGAACGAAGTGAATTTGCCATTCATCTAAGAAAAACATAAGAATTCATTTTTAGGTCCCATTGTTAGAACAATGGTTCAGTCCAAAGTGAAGGAGGAGCCGCTGAAGTGAGGAGCTAGCTGCTAGCTGTTAGCTGTGGCTCTGCAGCACAACCAAAAACAAACCTCCAGTAAGTAAATACTTAAAGCAAAAGACATGTAACACATTTTATTTACATTCACTGCTCAATAGGAAGAAACACATTAACAAAAACCAGACTGCAGTTCGTTATTTCATTACTTTGGCTGAATCGTGACAAACTGCCACCTTATGCCTTGGAAATCAATATTAATGAGGAATTTTATTAAGTGGAGTTACTTATTAAAACTTGTTATTATTTAGAGCCTTAAGTTTTTGTAAAGGTGTAGCAGAGATTAGAGATTATCTAAGAAACATTTTGAATCTTAGTTTGACTTCTATGGGTCTCAACAAGTTGTTTACTGAGAAACACTTTTGTTATTCATTGCAACTTACTAGTCATTTTTGATGGTGCAGTATGAAGACACACACAAAAATTTTTTTTTTACCACATTTTACGTTACATTTTACTGTAACTTTGCCTATCCCCCCCAAAGTTGCTCTCAAAAAATGTTCCCGTTTATGGTCCCCCCCAATAATGAGATGGGATTTACACCCTTGTTATTGCCCAGAAAACGTCCTGTTACCATGTCATGAAAAATCTGCAGAATGTCATGCACCAACAGTCCTCTTGAGATTCGTTGCAAGACTGACTGCTACCAGAGATCCTCCTGCCTACAGATTCAAAGACTCTTTGAATACACTTTGATGACATGAATTGAAGTAAACTTAATTTCAGTGGTAGACAGGGGTCAACATGGGGACTAACTGCTCTGCAGCCTGATAAGCAACAGTTTGAAGTGAACTGTGTATTCTGACACCTCTCCATGAGAACCAGCATTAACCTTTTGAGCAGTTTCATCTGCAGTAGCTTATCTGTTGGAACACACCACAGAGGACAACCCGTATGTGCCAATAAGCCTTGACCCTGTTTCTGTTGCTCAATCACCACTGTTCTTTTGTAGGACCACTTTTAATAAACTACAGACATCCCAGAAGAGCCCATTATTGCTCTTTCTTACATAACTTTTAAGCACAATACGTTCACCTGCTGTCGAATATGTCACACATAAAAGCAGGTGCCTTGGCTAAGAGATAATCAGCCAAGGCACCTGCCTTTTTATTTTATTTTTCCTAACTAAGCATTACCCAAATCCACCAGTCAAGTCAACTAGTCCCCAATGATTATCAGGCCACCTGCTGGACCAGCAACACCAGTGAGCTAATGTTAAGCCTGATCAGAGTACATTCGATAACCAAAGTAGTTAGTGCTACTGTTTATACCTTTATAGAAGGGCACCACTCTCTCATTTAAGATTCTGCTCTCAGCCCACGTTATATGCACATTGTATCTGCAAATAATTATAGATGAATAACTGACCATCTTCTGTGGTTGCTTGTAGGTGTAGCCAATTCAACTAGGCCCCTGCTATTATCATTGTTAATCGTTATAACAATAGTACCACAAAATATTGTGATAGAACTTTAACTTCATATCGCCCATTCTTGCCTATTCTTGCTCTATTATGTAACTGCTAACCAACTTGTAAACCATGAAATAAGGATTGTGTACAAGGTAAAAAAATGAGCATTCCTGAAGTCACTGGTTGATGACGGACTCAACTGGACGCGTTTCCCCTCCAAAAGATAAAATTCTATTAAGGATCCCACACAATTTTGTCCTGACCCTGCTTGCAATATTGCGTTCCTTTCCTGCTACAAGTAATGTGACTGATCAGTTACAGACAGTTACATGAGTTTGACCAACAGAGGATGACACACCCGCCACTGGACATGACTAACCACACATAAGCATCCGACCCATGCACCCTCACCACCGCCATGAAACACTGCGGAGCTCCAACACAGCCTCTGTGACTCCTAACCTGAAGGCTCACTTTGAAGCCAGGAGCTATAAATGACTCTTAAGGTCAACGGCGAGCTCATATAACCACGGGCAGCGTGGCCTTGCTGTCATCTAACACACACCGTTTCAGCGTGGCCAATTTGAAGTACTAACAACCTTTTATGAGAATTGTTCAATTTCTCATCAGTGTTCGAGCCCAACTGGAGGTCAGGACTCCATTTTCCTAATAGCATCTTGTGGCTGAGATAACTGTAAAATCCATTTTACGGGCCTTCTCAGACTGGGATGTGTTTGACCAAAGCACTAAATGAAGCACTTGAATTTTACAACACCTTCTATTTCGCCGCAAAGATAAAGGATTTTAATTCTGCTTGGATGAATGTTTGTATAATCGGTAGAATCACAAGAAAATCATGTACATGAAGTTAATTGGAGTGCTGGTAAATAAAGAGTGTTGCTGTTCAGGTTTAGTTAATAAATACTTAGTGCTGTTGCTGCTGATATGTATATATCTATTTGCTGATTTCTATAATTTGTAAAACTGTCAGAGAAGCTTGCCTCACAAAAGTACAAAAATGACGACAAACGGCAACAAAAGGAGTATCCGTGGAAAACAACCATGTTATTGAGACAGCTAAATTTTTTATCAGAAATTCCTAGAGAATATCATAAATCTTGTTCGCCTTGATTTTTATGCAGGAAATATGGATCTGCCCTAATGTTAAGTAGAAATAACAGAACACAGAAAGATCCTACTTACTATTCATATGTCATTGTATCCCATTTACTTACACCGCTGCATTTAAGCTTATTATTCTTTGAAGGTATATGTTTTGTTATGGTTGAAATATATAAATTATCTTAGCAATCCCAAAGATCATGTATAAATTACATTTTGGACTACACACCTATTTCCATTTCTTTTGGAAAATGTGTGAATGGGAGAATGACTGAATATAGTGTGAAGCGCTTTGGGGTCTCTGAACTTGATAAAGCGCTACACAAGTACAGGCAATTTATTTACCATTTTACTTCTGATGCCCGTTCGGCCCAGCTGACTCTCATGAAATATAACATATCATGATCCTTTGTCAAACCAAAAGAAGCAAACAACATCCTGAATTATACAACTTACTGTATATATTAGTATAGGGCTGTTGTAAACAAATATTTTAGTAATCGAGTAATTTATCGATTATTCTTACGATTAATCGAGTAATTGGATAAAAAAAATGATAAAATAAAACACTGGTAAATCTGACATAACAGCAGTGTTACTATTGTATATCAACATCAGTCCAATTTTTCACAGTTGAGCTTCCCTAA
>CAEGAE010017186.1:0-12127 GCA_903067095.1 Girardinus metallicus
GCGGCTGATTGAGGCGGTGGACGAGCTGGACAGACTGGACGACTGCCAGGACTTACTCTCACAGCTGCAATGAAGATTTGCAAACCTACATTACAAAATAACAGAGTCTGACTATTTAGTGCAAAGTAACCTCAAAATGCGCCAAAAAATATGCGGAACATTATATTTATATAAAAAATATTTTATTATCACAAAGAGTTTCCTTTATCAAAGAAGAAGAACATTAAAATGCTTGCTGGTGTGTAAGGTTGAGTTTCTTGAATGTGCACAGGAAAAATATTTAGTCTAGAAAGAAAATCTATAATGTGAATGAAAAAACAATGTAATTAAATCATTGGAGGAGAATAGACTGGGTCTGAAGTGGGTGTGTTTAGTTAGTGTTATATAGTGTAGCTATTTAATATTTATATATGTTGTATGGCTAAATCAGTTGTTTATTGAAATACTTGTTTAAGGTAATGTATCACATATTGTACTTGGTGAATGTAGCATATTTGTCTGTGTTTTCATTCTAATAAACATGCTGAATTCCTAAATTTCGGAAAGTTTGGGTGTGTAATTTTCCAGTAAAAAATGAACTTCATCCTCTTTCCCGTCATAAAATGATCAGATCAATGGAAGGACGGAGACGGTAAGAGGAGTATGAGAGGAACTTCATCTACCTCTCATACTTCTCCATGCAGAATTTAGCAGCTGTGCATCGACTTCGTCACCAGGAGCTGTTTAATGAGAAGACAAAGAGCCGCGTGGGATCTTGCCATATACCGTAGTTTTCATCAAAGTGAAATATTTCTCAGCAAAACACTGAACTGTTTTTCTCTCAGCACAACATGGTTGAGTGAACTAAACCTAAGCTATTGTAGAAGAAATAATAAAAACAAATTCTGGTAACACATGATTTTGTAAAATGACAATTTAATGCAAAGTTGACATTTTTAATGGACTTTTAATGCAACCGTTAGAGAAACTTTGCATTAAAAGTGTCGTTATTTACCGAATGATACTTCATGACAGTCATAGACATTCATAAAGACTTCTTCATGTTTATGACCAGGACTGGCCCAAGTCTTCATGGGGCCCTAAGTGAAGTGCAGCCCAACTTAAGATGGAATACATACACACATATTCATGGCATTCTTTGATTAAATAAATTTATCTTAAGCATAACTCCAATAGCTAAAAAGGTCATTTATACCAGGTGAGTCTGTCTCCCCTGAGAATGTGGATTGGTACTGGACTGATTCTGTGCCTTTAAATGATTTTAACAGAAGTTTCACATAACTTAGAAGTTGATGTAAAAATAATGTTTGTTTTAGCCACAAAATGATTATGCTCAGCAGCAAACATGTCCCCAACTACAGCATAGAGTAGCTCATCGACGTAGCAGCTATGTAGCCTGACACAAAAACATTTTGCTAGACAATGTCAAACATTGAGAAGTTTTAATTATTGTTATCAAACGTCATCAAACACGGCGTTTGAAGCCAAAAATATACAGAACCAACCATGAGAATCAACTCATTTAAAGTTTAAACTCAGTTTCACATAAATACAAATGGTGTAGCATAAATGTCTGGCTGTTGAACTGTTCAAGTTTGCTATCAAGCTAATTTTCTATTAGCAGCTTTATGAATCTTTTACATTACATTACCAAGGCACATTAAAACAAACCTTTATCTTGGCTTTTTTCTATTCTTCCTCTTTCTTTTCTTCATACCTGAAGGGTAAGTCCTTCTTTGAGGACCGGAGCTTTGGACGTTTGGATGCGATCTGCACATTACACAGCAGCTCATGTTACTGGCGAAGCGTGCGGTACCTTCCCCGGCCACCAGGGGCTCCCAAGAGCATTTTTTTTTTTTTTTTTTATCCATACAATAATGATTTCTACATACATTATCAAATGTATATTATTGTAAAAACAAATCACTTCATAGTAAAATTGTGTGTTTTTGATATTATAATGACATAGAAATTATTACTAAAAAAAAAAATAATAATAATAATAATCAGCTCCACTTAGGGGGCCCTTTAGTGGCCCTGGAACTCTAAGTGCCTGCTTAGTTTGCTGATGCCTTGGACCGGCCCTTTTTATGACAGTGTCATGTCAGTCTTATGCACATCCTGTTAAATAAAGTGTTACCAAAATTCTCACCTGTAACATACCTAAACAGATGTTCATCTTTCATTACTATAGTAATGAAAGTTTTGGGGCAATGTTTTGGTAAAACATTGCCCCAACCAGAAAAATAACAAAAGTTTTATTGAAGGTATAACAATTTCCCTTTGCATTATAAGTTCCTAAAATGCTGCTTAACTTCTGTGTGAGAATTCTGAGTGTGAAAAAAGATTGAAAATAATGACTGGCAGACCAGTCGACATTCAGAACCAAAACATGTGTCCACTAAAGTCAACATTTTTGATCGGCTTGCTTAAAATTCAGCAGCACTGTCTTGATTCACCATCTTTCAGTTTAATCCCAAAGAGGAGAATGCCCATGCAAACATCTAACTGCCCTTTCATTTTCTGAGTAAACAGCATTGAGCTGAGGTTCATGATGCTTCTTCTAGCTAGGAGAGGTGACTGGACCCAGAGCAGAAACCCACACCAGTTCCAAGGAAGTAAGCAGCATCTAACCTGTAAGTAATCAACTTAATTTATTGGTCAAAGCATTAGTTTAACTCCATTATTTCACCTAAGGTAAAGGAAGTAGTTTTCCCAAAAAACGTAACATTACCTAAAAAAAAATGTTCCTCTATGACTTTCAGCTACTAAATTTAGTCTGCAAAAGAAAAATGACAAGCGATGACTCAATGGCTTTACTTTAGTCTTTAGACTAAAATAAAGTTTCTGTCAAAAGACCATGACTGAATAAATAAGCTTCGATGTGGTGTGTCCTCTAAAACCTTTAAAAATATTAAAGATATTTTTCCAAAAAATATTAAAAATGGATTTATTTGACCCAAAATATTTTAATGATGTCTGTTCTCTGAGATAAAGTGCTGTGGGAAAAGTATGTGCTCCTTACAGTTTTCTTTCTTCACTGCTCTTTTGGCACATATAAATGTTTCGGATCTTCAAACACATTTTAATGTCAGTCTTACATAACCTGAGCAAATTCAAAAAAAGCCGTAAAAAACTTCCTTCCTTGTTTTTTACGGTCAAAGACGGGGGATTTTTCCTGTGACATTTATAATTGCAGCACCTTGATCTGTCAAGCAGGTTAATCACTTATTGTAAATCATTTCAAAAGAAGCAGGTTGGGGTTTTATCACCAGGCCACTTGATGAACTGACCGACTTGTTCACATGTGTACATTTTGAATGCCCACAAAGGGCTTTAAGTGTGTTTCTGAGAAACTTCCCAATTTCCGTCTCTGATAAATTCAAGTTAATGAGTATTGCAGTTACTCATATTTGGCAAGTGCCAAGTTTAGCCTTGCAAAGGCCGCTATTGAACAAACATACGTAAGCCTCTTTATGGTTTACTGAAAGAAAAAGAAACTGTGAAGGTGAATGAAAACAAAGAAGGTAGAAATTATTAACTTCCTCCTTTTTCTTTTTGTTAATTAAAGAAAAAGACTCTAAAGTGAGCAAAACATTTAGCTACTTCTCATATTCATTATTTATTATATCAATGATATAAACCTTAAATGTTGCTAATGATACATTTCTTTGAAAATTATACAACTGAAACTATGATTCACTTCATGTTAAGATTTTTCTGTAGATGATATTTACACAGTAAAGTTGTGTCAAAACAGAAACAGAAGACTTCTGATCCGTTGAGTTTATATAGGAAGAGAGCGCAAAATAGTGACATTAAAAAAAGTACAATCCATACAAGTAAAGACTTAAGGGGCATATCAATAGCTCCTGAACAATTTTATGAGGAGAATTTCTAAAATAACAGAAGCAACCACAGATCAGAGACACCAGTCTCCAGAACCAGAAATACCTGCAAAAAGTTTACAGGGGGACAAGAAAGAAGAAAAACATCACAACACTTTAAATGCATGTGAATGAAGAGCTGACTGTGTTGGGACATTTAAATGTGGGCCTATAACAGCTAACTGTGGGAGAAATCAGAGTCACCGGTAGCATGTATTTGCAAATACAATAAAATATGTAAAATAACATTAAAGCGGACTAAGACAAATGAAAGGTCGTCTGTGTTCCCATTCTGCTCAACGAAATGTGCTAAGAGTGAGGTTATGTTGATTAGAAAATGAAACAAAGTTTTTTGGGGTTTTTTCCAGATCATTTAATTGAGAAAAATTAAACACAGTCTGATCTCTAACCCTTAATAGGGTTTCTTCCAAGATTTCCTTGTTTACCCCTATTCAATTGCAATTATACAAAGTGATCAAGTTTAGTTCATTACGACAATTAGAAAATGACCCAATGATTCATTTTACCAATTGAAAGAAGAAATCATCTTCTTTTAACAGGAAGAATCAGGCTGGGTGTGAGTGATCACAGGGTATAGAGGAAAATGAGCACACACACAATAACATGGAAACACTAGTCAGGAGGTCCAGGAGGTCAGGCTGTGGACTGGGGATATTAACACAAAGCTGCTTATCAGTAGCTTTGCTCATGTTCTCAAATATTATGTTTTAACATGAGGATGTATTTATACTTGATGAAAAGAAAACCCAGCAAGAAATATGCTGTGCTCTAATGTAACAGAACCTGGAGTCATTTTTATTGGGACAAAAGCAAAGGAGAAATATTGGTTATCTGATCGTAATGAGCCGCACGTGAGTGGTTCTTGTTGGGGGTTTTTTGTTGTTGCTTTTTCACCCACATGCAACACGGAAAATGAATTGAAAAAGTGAAATTATATACAAAAACGTGGGCGCCTGTGCAACTAAATCTCAGACGTAGATGGAGCTTTCAACAAGGCTAAAAAAGTTGCTTTTGTTTGTTGGATATGGAGTTTCTGAGTGGGTTTATCATTGAGAGGTTTCACCTGGCATATCTCTACACCCTTTTAGATATGGGTTCTTTAATACATAAAGCATACCTTACACATTCATGATACACAGAATAGCTGTAAAAGGACCAGCATGGATAGCAAACCTGTGCAGGTCAATACGTATTATTTCACACTACACAATAAACGGGGAAACATTTACACTGTGACACAGGTAATGTAAAACGAGATCTCTCTCACACAGTCAGAACAATGCAGCAGTGGTACAACACAGATTTTGAGTTTTCGCATTACAATACCTGATTAGTTTGCTTTTGTCAGGTCTATTATTGAAACATGACTCAACACTAACAAAATTATCAAAGAAGAGGATCCACTCTACATGGGTGAAAACTCTTACATAATAATGAGAGTGATGTTTCCTTTAGGTTGCGTGCTGCAACTCCCAAGAAAAGCCATAAATAAGAATAAGGGAAATGAACTCACCCTTACAGTCAGCTTAAGCTAGTCATTAAGACGTCAAATCACAAAAAGGAAATACGACTGTTGATGGATCATCAACGTTTTTAATACACAATGAATCTGGACAATTTACACTGTCATACCCATCTATAAACCCTTCTTGATTAGGGTTGCTCCTTTAAAAAAAAAAAAAAACACTAATGTCGAACAACTAGCCGAGAGATTTTTAAAAGACTGTGGAAGAATTTCACAATCTTTTCTGAATTGTGTAATTCAGTCACATTGAATTGTCTCCGAGCATAAACATAATGTCTGAGTCAGATTTAAGTCCATATTTTGAAGAGGACACTGAAATATTCAGTTTTGTTTTAAGAGAATCATGTAAAAGTGGACTTTCTGTTGTGCTTTTGATAAATGTTCTGCTGCTTAACCTAAGTATGTTTGACAAACTGATGGCTTTTCCGTTAGAGACCAAAATCTGCAGGTCCTGTAGGTCCTGAAGCAGCAAAGCATGTCCAGACCATCATTCTGCCACCACTATGTTTGATTATCAGTTTGTTTTTTTCTGAAATGCTGTTAGTTTCAAGACAGATGGAACATTGCCCACATCTCACAACTAGTTCTACTTTTGTCTCCTCAGACCACAGAATATTTTTTGATCTCATCAAAATGTTTTCATCAAGAAATTTATAACCTAATAGATGAGTCTTCAATGTGCTCTTAGTGTAATTTTGCTAAGGAAGTTCACTATTCTTTCACATTTGAGTCTAATGTCTTTCTGCAAGTGCCAACATCTTGGTAGTAGGTCCAGACTTTGCTTCTCATTTGTCATTGAATATCTTTACTTCAGAGCACGATGTACTGCTTTTTGAGATCTTTCAGCCTAATTCATGTTGAGACAAGTTATATTAACTAAAACCAAGGACCTTATAAAACACTTCCAAAATCCCACAGGGAAATCAGTTACTTGTCTTTGAAAGAAAACTAGCTATAAAATGGCTAATGGTGAGGAATTGTAAAAAAAAAAAAAAACGAAGAAAAGATCAAATAAATCCACAAATTGCTGGGCTAATGCTGTTGATCTAAGGATTGATGTGTTGACTAAACGGTCTGTTGACCCCACAAGGCTTCACTTCAGTGGATATTTGGATCATAAGGAAGTATTTCATTGACTCAGTAAAAACCCCTGGACTGAGAAGCTTCTTAATGTTTAGCTTCAATAGAATCTGGAGACATTTTTTTTGGAAATGACGGGAAAGTGGACACCCGTTTGCTTCCTTCCTGGAAGGAATTTGATCATTAAGCGTTTCTTCTGTGTCGCTGATTAAAGATTTTTTTATGCACATTTTGAGGGTCATTAAACAGTCTAAAAAAAATTATTTTTTGCCTTAAGTCAACTTTTATTTCAGATAAACAAGAAAAAAAATACACAAGTAAATCTCTTGTCACATTCTTGGACACAAAAGGAGAGGGCTTGCCCAGGGGGAGTCCAGAAGCCTCACTGTGACATAGTTAATGCAAATGTTTCTCCCACAGCAGCGTTGCAACATCAGATTTTCAAACACCTGTGTCTCTATTCAGCACATTAAATACACCATGTACCTGAAGCTGTGACATGTCTAACAATACCCGGGCAGGTGTCTTTTGGTAAGAGGTGGTGACCTTCATGAATAATACACAATGCAATGCTTTTGATGTGGTTCTGGGCTCTTTTGGGATATTCTGGAGAAATCACTGGAGCACTCTTGAAATATGTTTGGTATATTGGCCACTCCTGCAAAGGCTCACCGCTGTCCCATGTTTTTTACATTTACTGATAATGGTTCTTGAGTGAGTCCCAAACCTAAGGAATGGCTTTGCAACCCTTTCCAGACTGATAAATGTCAACAACTTTTACTTTTTTGTTTAACATTGGTTCTTATTGTCTAGATTTTATTAGACCTTCTTTAACTATAATGTTTCCATTCTACTCAAAGCATAGAATAGAGGCTGCTAAAATTTAACAAGAAATGGTTGATAACATGTACTTATTTGTTTAAAAAGGGGGTTCATTACTTTTTTTTCATATATTCTCAGATTGCTTTGCAAAGCTTTTGCAGGGAAAACAATCACCATTTAAAGAAATGAGTTTTATATGTAGGTCATCTTTGTCTGACAATAAAAGTTTATCTGAAGCACGTTATTGTGACAATAAAGAAAAAATGTGTGCTAAACTTCTAGGGAAGCAAATAATGTTGATCTCAGACCCAAATCTGAGATAAGGTAGACACAATGCTCCTACTCAGCTTTCTTCTCATGCCAGCAGACTTGTTTATTGATAGGCAAGGGCAGGAAAGGTAGGCATCTTTTACGTATGTACTACCGTCACACAGGGTGTGTTAGTTATCAAAAAACTGGAAACTGACATCATCCAGTTTTACTTATCAATAATAACAAGTAAATCCTTAACAACTTGAGCTTTACCAGTAACACAAAGCAGCAATAAGGTTACTGCAAGTATTACAGTAACTGGTTGGCACTCCTGTTGCCAGTAGTTCAAAATGGTTGCAACTTTAAAACATATTTAAAATGCTCACACAGTGGTACAGAAATTAGTTTTATCCACAGATTAGTATGGGACTGGTAAAGATCAACACAAGGCTTCATTTTAAGCAAGTTTTCGGTTGATTATCCCTTTAATGAGAGGATTTATCACAAGAAAGTCTAAAAAGAAAAAAACAGAGTAGCGGGAAATACCATAAAGTCTTCAATGGTAGCAGAACCTGGAGCCACTATTATTTTGTTAAACAATAACATAGACATGAATGATCTCATTTTCTCCTTAACCCCCTAACATGCTGAGATACGTATATGACTATCTATGTATCTCTACAGCAATGGAGTTTCCACAGAACAATGTCACATCAAGTTGTCTTCATTTTATGTCTGAAGCCAGAAAACTGGGACACAATAGGTTAGATCAAGGAAGTATGACATTTTATTCACTCGGCTTTATCTTATTCAGTTTTTTAACTTTAAATGTCAAAGCTAAAAAAAATCAGAACATTTTAAGCAACATGTTTAATTTAACATAGACTTGCTCAACAACATTTGAGTGTGAAAATATTTGGTTTTATGCTGTATTTAGTTGAATTTAGTTGTATTTATTGTTTGTGTTTGATAAAAAAAAGTTTGGTGGGGGCAATATTTTCAGATGATGGTAACAAGAAGAAAATGGTAAAAAAAAATATAAAAATAAACAACTCTTATAACTTTTGTTTAATCACAGATTATTAATCTGTGATTAATCTGTGATTAGACATTCAAATTTAGCAACAGTGAAATGTCTAATGTTGTAGCAAGTACAAGATGCAGAGGAAACTATAACGTCACAATGACCCAAAGGGAAATGGAATATGAGATAAAGACACTTTTATCTCTTGAATTACCAAATAAAAAGGAGAATCTAGTCTCAAGAAAATATTTGATAAGGAAATAGTGGCACAGTTAAATGCCACAATAAATCCCTCCTTTAGAAAACAGAGCAAGTCCTTTAGATACCAACTCTTAAACATAAAACAAAGACAGACCGAATGTCATCCTGTTGGACATGAGGGTTGAGACCTTACACATATTTAAAGTTGGATTATCCTTCAGTGTCATCAGAATGGAATAATGCCGAGCCAAGAATTCAACAATACAATAAAGGAGTAGTTGTGAATCTGTGTTATTTCCCATTACAGAAAAACCAGGAAGTATTTAACACAACAAAAGTTTCTTTAATAGTCAAGACAATACAGCAGTGACACAACATCACCCGATCTCCTTGTAGCGAACGCTCTGACACACAGATGAACTTTTTATGTCTCAATACCTGCACAGGTTTGCTTTATCACAGGAAACAGGTTTCCCTTTTTGAGAGACAGAAACCTGAGCCCAAGTATTTCTACACAACAAAATTATCTTTTGGCATCTCAGTGAGTGGCATAAGTAACAGGATCAGCAGTGACTCGATTCTGACAGGTGAACAAAACACAAACAAGACTACAGGCTCTGAGTGGGTGAAAACTCCTAGAAAACAATGAGAGGGAAGTTTCATTAGTTTCTTTTCTTGCACCATCTCGAAAAAAAAGTCATGAATACGAAAAACAAACCTATCCTTATTTGAATAATGCTTTCAGTTACTGCCAGTGGTTTTGTATCTAATAATAAAACATTTAATGAGAATTTGAGACTCAATCTAACTTTGTAAATACTGATATTGTAGTAGCTAGTTTTACTTTATGATCTTCAAGAAAAAAAAACAACCTTAGCATATCTATTGATGGAAAATAATAAAATAAAATTCACACAGAGCTAAGAAAATTGGTTTTATCCACAAATCAGCATAAAGATCAACACAAGAATGGATTTTAAACAACTTTTCTGTTGACTATTCCTTTAAGGTTGGTGTATTATAACAAGGAAGTCCATTTTCTGATGAAAAGAAAAAAGCCCTGGACAGCAAGAACTTGATGCCACTATTATTTTGCTAAACAATAACCAAGAGAGACATGAATGGTCTAATTTCCTCCTTAACTAAATGACATGTTGACAAAGAGAAGCAGATATTAGCTTCTCTGCATCTATAGCTGTGACACCACTGGAGTGTCCACAGAACAACAGATCATTGTTTTGTTTTTATTGTCTGGCTAAAGCCAGAAAACTGAGAACAACACACACCATGTCACTCACAAGTTTCAGAGCGGGTTAAACAGTAGGTCAAATCAAGGAAGTATCATGTTTTATTGATGGAAGACATTGCTGTAAAAATAGAACATCACCTTAAAAGGATCTGTCTTTAAGAAACTATGCGTCAAGACACCTGATATTAGGAAATATTGTCATAAATCGGTAAGTGAACAAACAAGTTCACACAAGGCATTGGAAGAATGTAGGTCTATGGATCAGTGTGTAGACATTTAAATATCAGCATTTCAAACAATAATTTTATGAGGAGATTTCCTTCAAAGCTGTGATTTTTCTAAGTGGAAATTAAAACCTGCATTCTAGTGGATGTTTTATCCGCTTCTCTTCAACAGATCCTGCTGTAAACAATATTTCTGTTAAAAATGTTTATAAAATGTACATTTCTAATATTTCTGAAATTTATCTTGGAATTTCTCGTTTCTTGATGACATGCCAAGACAAGTAGGAGTCTGGCATGTTCCTCTTTAATTTCAGCCACCCTAACCTGCTTAAATGAGAGTAGATAAGCTTGGCTCTGCTAAATAAGTGTTAAACTTTGATCCAGACTCTACATTACATCTCGCAAGCAGGAGCCAAAAACACCTCAGGATACGAATAGAAGCTGTGAGTTGAATGAGAATCCAACCCTGCCCTCTAGTGGATGATTTCTCTGCTTCGAGTCTACTAGAAAAAGAGTAATGAAAATCTAAGAATAATTTACTATAGGGAGTTGTTTTGTAGTAAATATTAACAATTTAAAAGTTAGTTTTTTTTCAGCTGACTAACGTAAAACAGTTGAAATCATCAACACACGTTTCACTCACAAATATCTGAGTGGCGTAACCTTCAGGTGCATCTGGCATTTCTGGCACTTAGGTTTTTCACATTAAAGTGATAGTTTGGTTAATGAAATGCAGAACAACGGAGAACTTACAACTTAAGCTTTCCAGTCAAGTGCTTCTGATGTTTTAGGTCATATTTTAAGTTTGCATTTTGTCAGTTAGAATGACATATGGTAAATGTACTGTTTCTCCACGTTACAGACATGTTAAATTAAAAGTGTCCATCATCTGTCCACTATGATTACAGAAACTTGTAGTGTGTGTGGCAAGACACTAAAACTATTGCTGTACAGAAGAGCTGCAGGGATCCACAGCTCAGGTGGATGAATCTGTTTACAGAAGATCTACAGGCAGCAAACTTCACAAATCTGGCCTCTATAGGAAAGTGGACAAGAAGTGAAATTTACACAGACACGCACACAGAGAAAAGCAGACACTTTAGACAATATCTGTTCATCTTGGTGACTAAATTTTTATATCTGGTGTGTTATGCTCATGGTCATAACAGAACAACCAACAGAACAAAATCTACAGCTGATTTTGAAAGTGTTAACTTTTTGACGTTTTTATTATTTTTAAATGAAACAAGCAGTTTGTTCACAAAACACACACCCATCTTGGGGTCTCTGAGACATTCAGCTACATATGGCTTACTGTGCTAACGCTACAGAGCCTCTGCTGTCCCTCACATTAACATCATTATGTTCCGTTCTGAGCATAAGAGCATAATGACAAAACTTAAAAAAGTACCAACATCAGCACATGAAGTCTATAAACTCATGAGGTTCCAACCAAAATAAGCTGCATACAAGAAGAGTTCTGTTAAAGATGTTTAATGTCGGTGCAACTTGACTCCAATTCTGAGGAACTGGCATTTCATGTCACTGAGCGCTAACGGAGGAGGAATGGTTCCTGATGAATGAGTTACTGGATGCCACGTGTCATCAAAGGAGTGAGTCTGGAAGCAAAAGAAGCAAAAAGACGTTATTCATTGGATGCTGATAAATCTGAAAGCAGTTTATAGCTCAGCTGATTCAGATCACCGGTTTACAGTCTTAGTAAAGTGCTTCTTTGTCTGTACCTGGTGTGCTTAAAACGAAAAGGAAAATTACTTAAACTACTTCCCGAAGAAACAAGCTTGATGTTCAGGTGGCTTCTCTGGTAGCAGATGTACTCATGGA
>CAEGAE010017189.1:0-18818 GCA_903067095.1 Girardinus metallicus
GACTGTGGGAGGAAGCCGGAGAACCCGGAGAGAACCCACCATGCACAGGGAGAACATGCAAACTCCATGCAGAAAGACCCTGGGCCGGGAATCGAACCCAGAACCTTCTTGCTGCAAGGCAACAGCTCTACCAACTGCGCCACTGTGCAGCCCTATTCCACTTTATAAGTTAATTTATTTGCTAATGGAACCAGAACTTTTTCATTAATATTGAGGAATCATTTACTTAAAACAAGCCTCTATATGTAACTTAAAAGTTAGTTTTTAGTTAGTTTGTCTTATTAGATATTTTCACAAGAAACTAAACTAAAGTTAATGGTAAGATTTTGTTCTTTTGCAGTGTAAAGTAAGTGATAAATCATATCGTTGCCAAAAATCGGACTCAGCCCCTTCATCAGCTGAAACTTCATCAGGAATATCAACAATAACGGCGCCACTTATTTAATATTTTAAGGGGAGTTTTTCTGAATATTGAGGTCGTCTTTAACAACAAAAAAAACCACCTTTAATTTCTACAAATTAAGTTCCAATTCTTACTTCAGAATGATTGGATTTGATGCGACAGGGCAGCACAGAGTAGTGAATAATTGTGAAGTTAAATGTGGTGAAACAGAGGCAGTCCAAAGAAAACAAATACACCTACAAAGAATATTTGATAAGTGGGATTGGAAAGCTTTCCTGAAATTAAAATGTACAGTTTGCGAGCACTACTCCTTCAGGAATCAGATTCATTTCAAACAAAAAAGCTGAGTTCTGGATATTTTTGGCACTGTTGCAGTATTACCCTGGCAACAGTTCAACAGAGGAGAAAATATTGTGGTTTTGTTTAATATGTGGCAGCCTGTGGTACAGGAGGCGCCATGCCGATAAAAAAACGCCACAAACAGCAGCATTTTTGAGCTGCAGTTATACAGGAAAATAAACTGAAGTTGAGTTGGCATGAGAAATATCTTAAAGGGACTCTATTATAGTTCATCTTCAACAAGTGAGCATAACTAGATACAAAACATGTTCGTTAAATTTTTTGCACCTAATCATTCTCAGATAATATTTCACCTGATCTGTTCTGCATATTTTGAGCTTTTTCCAAAACGAGCCGTTTTAGACGTCTGTCACTTTTATGCAAATTAGCTGCTGCTGGCCACGCCCCCCCAAAGGTTACCATGGCACTTTCCTCCATCCACAGCAGCAGTGGTTTGCTTTGCATGTTGTATTTTTAACGGTACTGAAAGTCAGTGGTTCTTTGAAACGGAACATCGCAACAGAAAGAGCAAGAAAACAGCAAAAGTCACAGAAAAGTAATGCGACTGCTCAACGCAAACGTAAAAAAAGCGCATTTAGCTTTAGCATCTCCTGCTAGCAGCGGTGGGAGGAACTGTCCTACCGCCATAGGCGAAGGTGTAAGGTGTTCCTATATGAGCAGGTATCTGTCACAAAAATGTTCGCAGCTCCTTATTTCTTACCCAAATTAAATGGGTGATATTTTGATATGTGAAATTTTGTTTTCTCCCTGGATATAAATCTAAAAAACGTTTGGTTTCTGTCAAGATGCAAGAGAGGACTAAGCAAGTTTCTTTTTTATATTGGTCAATAATTTACTTTTACATAATTGTCGCTGTTAAAATTGGTTTGTTAAAATTTAACAGACCACGTCTCCTATACTTTATGAAATATTTCATCCTATTTGACGATTGTTATGAATATCGCCACGTTCTATAAACAAACGAAGCAATTATTAGTCCAGATTTTGTCGTTTTTATTGAAGGTTTAAAAATTACAGCAGCTGCCGCGGCAAACGAAAAATAACTCTGATAAACAAGGTGGAAAACAACTTTAAACCAACTTACATCCTGCTTTTCCTCGCTCTCTGGGTCGGCTTTACTCTACAGGCGGACCCGTCGCCATAGCAACCGACACAACACCTTCGAGAGTAACCAGGATGCTTTGCGCTGCAGTTAGCGTCCTGCTTGCGGAGCGTTCTCCGATTCGGTAGCATTCACATTGCGTCAGAGTTCACTTCAAGCAAACCGAGAGCGAGGTTTTCAGGCGGACCAGAGTTTGTTTGTTTAGTCCACATTCTCATCTCCCCAAATGAACCGGAGCTGGATTAAAGTGGACTAAACAGGGCTGGTGTGAATGCAGCCGCGGTGTGAAGATAAGTTTGGAACTCTGTAAAACCTCGGTTTCTAAATCACGAGGCTCCAAGGATCCGGGAGCCGCTGGTGTCGGCAGATTAATTGTTGCTGCGGCGACTCAAATCACTTCTTTTGGGAGCTTTTTTAAGAGTTATGTGAAAAGTTCTTGATCAATTTTAGCTAGAGTTTGTTTTTTCCCCCTGCGAGGCGAGAGTGTTGCAGCTTTGAGCTACGAGCTGTTTTGGGGAAAACACACTCAGGGCTCAAGGGAAAACACTAAACTACAGAGCTCTGAGCTGAGAGATGGGACGCATTAAGAAGCAGATTTCACTTTCCCAAGGTTTCCACTGAGCTGTTCATTAAAATGTCCAATGCAGGTGTCGCCTGTTGTTGAGACATGAACATTTCCGCTCTAATCTGGAGGAATCGATCAACATCCGAGTTCTGGGAAATGGCATTTCCCAACTTACAGACTTCAATTTGGTTCAGCTAAATGCCGTTTCAAGGCACTTTACAGCAAAAGTCACGGATTTAAAGGTAATTTCTATTATCAATGTAATGGAAAACTCTGCCGTTATTCTGATATTTTCACAATTAACTAATCACACCTAAATAAATATTTGAATAAAACTACAACTTACACTGAGAATAAAGTGATAATATTAGTAGAATAAAAAAAAAAAACACCAGAAGAAAGTTGCAAAATGATTATTGTTCATGTAGGAATTAACAGTTTATTCTTATATTATTAAAACTTTATTCTCGTATTATCATGACTCTAGTCTCATGACGACTTTTGGTTGTACAACTTTATTTTTCTAGTTTTATGACTTTTATTCTAGTGATATTATGACTTCTATCTCGTAATTAAATTTTTCTACTCGCCTGTCCCTAATAATCCGTCATTTCCTTCTGATATTTAATGAATATGACCTTTAGGTTAAAAATTTGCTTGCCCTGACCTAACAGCACAATTTAGAGATAGTTTATATAAAATATATTAAAAATATATCTGAAGTTATTATATTCTCAACTTGACAGGAGGTCAAATTTAAGCTAGGAGTTGATTTATGCAAACATTAAAGGTCTTAGGTGAGCAAGAAACTGTTTTTTAAGCTTCAAACTTCTTGTCAGATGCTGACTTTGTGCCTAAAGGAAAGAAAGGATGTCCAGTTTTCCTTGTACTCTTCTTTTTAATGCTACACATTGCTGTTTTTTCAGGGTTTTCATTATTTTAACAGCTTTTGCCCCCTGGCACACTCTGCTACACATCATACTATCTCTTAATCAGGCCTAATTTTCTCCTCTTTAACCTTTGCCCCCTCATTTCCACCCTCATTCTCTACATCTCCATCACCCTCCTCCCTCTTTCTTCTCCTCATATTTTATCCTGTGGCCTGTCCCGGCTCCATTACAGAGTCCGACCACAGCCATCCACCATCTGCATGAAGCAGCCATCTGCTTCGACTACAGCCGGTTCAAATCCTGCTGCAGTGTAAAAAGGAACAAAGCTGTTTGATGGCAGTCATTTTGACTGCCGCGATAACATCCACTTCTAGGTGTTTTTGAGTCTTGTTCCGACTCATTTAGATCAAAGTATCTACGTAAAATAACAACCGTCGACTCTTAGGCTGCGTTCACACTGCAGCCATGTCAGAGTTCTGCCAACCGCCAGAAGAAGTGCTCAGTGTTTGCGGAAGTAAACATGGATGCTAACGGTGGAGCATAGCTTACACATTTGAAGTTGTTGTCCGACCGGAGCAGCACATTAACAACTTAATCCTCATCATAGTCCGTCATGGTTGTTGTTTCTCTTCCCGCTTGCGCGAATCAGGATGCAGAATAGTGACATTTTTGAGCATCAGTGACATTCAGGCTGGATGAATGCGACCTGGACGTTAGGTCACATTTGAATCGGATACGTATCGGATACCCAAGTGGCCTGGGTCGCATTCGGAAAGAATCAGACCTGTGCTGTTCAGACAGTTATGAAAAGATCAGATATAGGTCACATTACGTCAAAAAAATCGGAATTGGGTCACTTCAGGCTGCAATGTGAATGCAGCCCAAGTGGGCCATTTTATCCAGTACTCCTTGCTAATACCACTTTGGACCCCCTTTTTTCTTCAGAGCTGCCTTCATTTTCACCTCTTGGTTATTTTGTGTACTCTGGATTCAGCATGGCTCACCACAAGAGTTCCCCAAGGCTCTGTGCTTGGACCTCTTCTCATTATAACCCCACCTCACTGGGCCAGATCATCCAATCACATCCTAGCACTTCTATGCCGACGACACCTGGCTCTACCTGTCGTTCTCTGACATAATCAGTGGATCCTCGCTCCGTCTGCCTCCGTCATTACGTTGCACCATTGGTAATAAGGACCAATGGTTCTAACCAACATCAAGAAGACGTTCACTCTTACAAACCTCCACCAAGAAGCGCTTTGCTCATCCGCCATGTTTTTCCACATAGGACTGTATGCATAGTTATAATATGTACGAGGTGTGCAGTGTGAAAATTTTGTTTTTAATATTTGAGCATTAAAATATTTACAGTGTATGAAAATGAAACTGTCCAAACAGCACAGCTGTGCAGAAATGTTTGAAACAAGGAAGTTCTGCTGTATTTAGATCTGGTGACTGTTGAAGCCACTGGAGTTCAGCTTCAGACAATTTGAACTTGAAACCATGTTTTTTTTTTTGTTGTTGGTGAATTTAGATTCATGTAATACTAACTTGCTGTGATAAATAACCTGAACTGAACTAAATATAACATTTCCAACTGTTTGTTAAATCTGTATTTCATCCACGCTTGGCCAGACATTTCTAAATTAACAGTCGGCTTCTGAAAAGGTTGATCAGAGGAGTGCGAGGCCTAATGATGCAACGCTGACAGCAGTGAAGCCCGTCCGATTCCTGCCTGAATGAAATGTGTCAGAATCAGAGTCACACTGCGCATACTAAGATCTCACACATGACGGCTGCAGCCCTCTGCTGAGCAGCAGGAACCGGCCATCCGGACTCAGAAGTGTCATCATTCCTGGTATTTATTGAGATAATGATAAAAGTGATGATAAAAAAGTGGTTAAAAATCCCTTGCGCTGTTTTTCGGCAGACCACTGCAGTCAAAACCAAAAATGTCAAAAAAAGCATATTCTCTATTATTTAATAGGCTAAGGTAAGGACAGTACTTACAAAAAGCATTGCAATTGTATTGCCCAAGACCATCTAATAGCTGCATGTAATCATATTTTTATGGAATTAACAGTGGTAACAACAATACTTAGTTTTCTTGGCTTTCCAAACATTAAATGGAGTTAAGAGGTTTTGGACTTTAGTTACTTTTTACCTGATTATGAATCCTGTCTATGTTTTCAAAGTTCCCACAAGTCTGAACTGGAAGTGATCGGCGCCATCTTGGTAGGCAAGCACAGCACAGCAGAAAGCATAGCGGACCCATAGCTTCCAGACCAACAAAAAGAAAATATGTAGAAACTCTTGACTGATGTGTGAGAGAAAGGTCCATAAACAAAATGGCTGCTGTCAAGTTCGACCCGTATGAGATGGAGAAGGAAAATATGTCAGACAAACTGCCTCCGATCTCATAGCATGACAGAGTTAACTACCAAGTGAACACGAAGAGTGAGAACAAAATGGAGGAGCTTTGCCTGAAACCCATGAACAGATATTCTTCGTATGAATAAGTTCCTGGTGACTGGCAGAGTTAGTACTCTTAGTAACAAACACGTAGGCTACATGCCCGTGTTAGCTACAACTAAAGGGTTCCCAGGCACGGTGTGGTACGGGTCGGTCGATTGGGTTGTTTTTACAATGGAGCCAGACAAGATCAAGATTACTTTATTGACCCCCTTAGGGAAATTATTTTGTCTGAGTTGCACAAAATACACAAAATACAGTAGAATGTATGTTAGCATAGAGTTAGCCAAAGCACCAGGTGTGCAATCTGCTGCAGTCAGTCCAGGTAATTAGTAACCAACAGTTGGGAGCTGTGTATTCTAGTGGCTGTGGCGATAAACGCCCTCTTGAAGCTCTCAGGAACCGCTGATGATGGCTTCTCTCTTGCCCAGCCAGGCTGGAGTTGAGGGGCAACTGATTGGGTCGCTCTTTGCCTGCCTCCAGCAGAGCCTCTCAAAGACATTCCCCACATTGTCCGGACACCTCCTTATGACCAACCAGCCCTGCCTGGATAAGTTTGTCCCAACACTTCAAGCAGCCAACTTGCAAAAATTAACTGCCCCTACATCTATATCTGATATCTAGTTCTGCAACATCCTGCATCAAGTGTTTGCAATAACTCCCAGTAGGTGTTTTACGTCACTGTGGAGGAATTTTGGACAAATAAAATATTAGTTTTCTAGTGACTCGATTAGAAGCATTAGCTAAACCTCACTGTTTTAAAGGTGAATCAGCATTTATGCTCTTAAATATGAACATGTCGGCTCCAGTAAAAGAGGATCTGTTGAGGGTTTGATCCCCAATAGTCTCACTCCAATAGAGGTAACACATCATGGCTTGGGTGATAATGACTTTTACATGTGTGTCAATTGTAACTAATTAGTTTAGTCTCATTGGGTGAGAAATACGACCTTTCTGCAGCAGTTGAATCAGGCCAAGGAAAACCAATGCTCCTAATCAGCACCTAACTACGACTGCTGACCTTTTAGCCTAAACACACTGTTTCACTCGTGGCTTGACAGGTTATTCCAGGTTATTTGTGTTGTTTATCTACGAGTTGGAGGCTAATTAGGGATGGGGCAAGCTTTTAGGTTTAGGATATCGCATCCTTCTCTGTCTACAGCCCGTTAAATCTCTGAAAACAACTGGGGTCTGTTTGAATACAACAACAGGCGGAAACCTCAAATCTTTTTGGATTAGATGTGGTTTTATTGATCATCTTTAGATTTGGTGACTTTTAACACAAGTAAAATCTGCAATTTTATGAAATACAGGAAGAAAATGATTTGTCAATGATAAATTAGACCTTTAGAAAACATCGAAATTGACCACACTAATGAAAATTTTATTAGTCTCCCCACATAAACTCATCACACGTGGAGCAAAGGTACAAAACGCTTTCTGTTTTTCCAAGTCTACTTCAGAACAACACACTCCTGGTATTTCACCGTGCATTAGGATCTTAAGAGGCCCACAGCATCACTGTTTCTACACCATTCTCAGTCAGTATGAGGTGATTGTTGATCTAAAATCAGGAGGTCCAATCGAGAACCCAGAACAAGATCTGAAGCTGTGCAGGTTTCACCAGAGTTCATGATTTAACAAAAAGAAAGAGAGACTGGAAGAACAAAAAGGTCAACAATCTCCAAGACTTTTAGAAAAATATATCTGATGAGACAAAAGTGGAACTTTTTGGAAGGTGTCCACCCAGTTAAACTAAAAAAGTATTTCAGAAAAAACAGAAAAGGCAACTCTGAAACATGGTGGAGGCAGTGTGATGGTGTGGGGTTATGAACTCCTGCTCTCCGTCAGACAATCCTGAAGGGAAAGTTGACAGTCTGATTGGTTAAAAAATACAACGCTGACGCTGATCCATCAACGATTTGAATTCAATCTGACTGACAAGATGATGCATGACGGTACAACCAGCTATCAGGTCCAGAGGGAAAAACACTTATCCACTTAGAACCAGTTTGGTTTGGATAACTCCTTCCTCTTGAAAGAAAAGGAAACAATCGATTAGGATTGCAACTAATGATTATTTTATTTATCGATTAATCGGTTACTCTGACGATTAATTGGTTTAAAAAAAAGACAAATAGTGCAGATTTTTTTTATCTAGCCCTTTATGCTATATTAGAAATATTTTAAAAGGTACAATTACATAATTAAATCCCTTTTTAAATAAGAAAATAAATATTTTATTGCTTAACGTGCAATAATAGAGAAAATTTGATCATTTGTAGCAAAGGATGTATTTGCAGCTAAAAGATACTTTAACATCAACATGTTCTCAACTTTTGGGTTGATCTGTTGATTATTTTTTGGATTACCAATAATTGGATGCTTAACAGGAGATTTAATTTATGTTATTTTGAACAAACTGAAGCTAAAACTGCCACTTTCTGGGTAGAACATTTACAGAAACATTTATAAAAAAAGATCCTAAATGCAAAATTCATATATATGTTTTGCACAGTTTTGGTTCCGACTGTGTTGTTCAGAAAATGACCTTTTTTGAATATGTAAACTCCAGTTCGTGATTAATCGATTACTAAATTAGTCGACGATTATTTCTGGATTAATCTGGATTGACCTGATTAATCGTCTCAGCCTTACAACCAACCATGCAGCTGAACTCTGAAAACTGGAGTAAAAATGAAAAGAAGTTTGTCTGTTTCAGTGAGAGATGTGTTTCCGTGCTGCATTAGCCTGCATTAATAAGTTTCACCTTGCTAAAGCGCTTTGAGGTTTCGTCCTCTGTGGTGTTTGTGTGACGGAGCGGTTGCTGTAGCTTTGTGGCAACAGATAGCGGAGTGTTTCTGCTCTTTAGCTCCACGGGGAGATTGATCCTGTGGAGAGCGCTCTGCAGGAGACATCACAGAGAAACAGATGGGCTGCACTCCCGCCTGCGCCCTTAATGCGAAATTTTAATTCACCCCCAGAGTAGACGTCCAAAGGAAACTAAGGACAGAACTCCATGTTGGGGCATTTTCAATTTCAGCAGTGGTGTGTGTTTTCTTTATAACTGCACAACAAACGTCACATTTTCAGCCTCCATATGTCAATAAAGCATTTCCTCCTGTCCTTTGGCATTCGGCCCATTTAGAAGTGATTTATGCAAGCAGCCTAAGTACACCCTTGTTGCTTTTTTGGGATATAAGAGGAAAAGTATCTGGCCAGGCGCTCCAAATGCACTCCATTAATTGATCATCTCTAAAATGACAATTCAGGTGGTAGGAGTTGGTTCTGTTGCCGGATCTTTGTGTCCTTGGGAAACGATCAAGGAACGAGTGAATGAGTGCAATGTAAAGCGCTTTGGAGTCCTCGGACTTGATTAAGTGCTAATAAAAGCAGGAACTGCAGCATATTGGAGGCTAACAGAAAGACATCAGACGTTATAGAGAGAGCATTAATTGCAGTGTAACTATTAAGGCTGATAGTTCGGTAGAGTCGACTCGACTGGGAACCAAAATGGCAACATTTGTTACTTTTTCAGCTGCTGTGATTTTCTCTAAAAAAAAAAAAAAAAAAAAAAAAACAGTTCACCTCCTCGCCTGTGGGGGCGCTACGCCAAGAACCACTGAAGGAAATGACACAAAACCTCTGAAGAAGATGCTGATTGCAACTTCCTTCTTCATGAAATGTAAACAAAAACGGAGTGGCGATTATATAATTTCTCTTTTGTCCGGTAAAAAAAAACACGAGCTTTGATCTTGGAACAGTAATTGTTGCTGTCAAAAGCTAAAAAAATCACATTTCCATATAACTTGAAGTCCATCATTCTACAGTAAGGAAGATTAACTGAGTGGACATCAAATCAAACGACTCAGAAATCCAGCTAAGACTCTACAAGCTTCGGTTCGCATGCTGAAGACAAAAAACACACTACTGATAAAAGCCTAGAGAAATCCGGTTTTCAGGTGAAACTTATGAAAAACATGACGAGCCATTAAAGAAGGGCCTTCAACTAGAAGCATCCAATGGTGATTTCTTCATCTCAAACAATGTATTGAAACAAAAGCCAATCATAGTGGTGGGTAGAGGTGCAGAAAAAAAATTTACTCCATTGTGAATCACAATTCCTGTTCCTGGATTCTGAATCCATTCATAAAGTGACTTCAGTTTGCTTCATCGTTTGGTAAAATTAGATTCCGGCTTTGTGTCCGAGAGCAGAGCAAACTAACCCTTCAATAAGACAATGATCCTAAACACTACAGCAAATCTCAAAGTGTAGACGTCAACCCGATTGAAGCCGAAGAGAGCGTGAAAGCAAGGTGTGTGATAAAGATGGATTTTTCTAATACTCAACACTCAAATAAACGTTTTAAAAGAAAAACAAGTGCTATTGAGCAGAAACAGAAACGCTGGAGTGCATTTATGTCCAAATCACAATGTGTTATTTACTTTCAGCCAGGTGCAGAGAACCAGACGAGACGTTGATAGATGGGCCTCCGGGCAGCAATCGCTACCCTTCTGTTGTCTGTAAATCCTGCTGCATCTTTTTTGCATCTGAATCTCATGTTTACGAAGGAGCGACGCCTCCTGTCTGTTTCTGCACAGCAGGTTGTTAAAGTGAGCACAAACAGTCAAAGATACGGAGGAAACGTGAATAAATGACACAAACACGAAACACACAATGGCAGAGACTCGTCCGTCTCTTCAGTCGGGACGTGCGGTACTTCTACTCACACAAGGGCAAGAAGCAATTTTCTCCCGGGGGAATTAATTACGTCTAAATTTGAATCTAAAGAGCATCTGAAGCAAATGGCTGCGGGATCGTTTCAAGACGTTTTCAGATGATTGCATCGTTTCACTCGGAGGTCTTTGGTGTCGAGGACAGACGGCAAACCAAGTAAACAAACGTGTTTACTGCTGCAGATTTCATCAATAAAAAGATTAGAGGTTACTTTCAATTAGGTCAGAATTAGAGCTCAAAAGATTAATCTGATTAATAGTGATTAATTAGATTAATTGGGTTTGTTAAGCTATCACGATTAATTGATTATTAATCGTCAACTCATTTAGTAAACGGTTAATTGTACACTCAAAAAAAAAGCCACTTATTGAAAAAAACAACAAATTCATTTTGAAATTAAGATAAAAAAAAAAACCACCTTTGCCTGTAAATATTTTTATTCAAAACTCCTTAAGTGGTATTCCTGTGTTATTCAAATTCTAGTCAATAAAAGGTTTGTTTTCTTATTTTAAAAAGTAATTGAATTGTTTTTATGTGCATGTTTTGATGTATTTCTAATACTGCATAAATAAGGTTTAAGTGGTTAAATTAAAAACCTGTGGATTATGCCATGTTTTAATCAGATTAACTGGTTAATAGTCAGAATAACTGATAGTTGCAGCCCTAGTCACAACAGAGAGAACATAAATTATGCATTAATTGCAGAGAAGCAGCTAAAAGTGTTTTCAGTCCTGATAACACTTTTATCAGGTGTTAATAAAAATCTGAGGAGATTCAGTTTGACTGAGGACCAAAATGGCAACATTTGTTACATTTTCAGCTGCTGTGGTTTTCTTTCACACTGCAATGTGTCAAACAAACCTAATTAACTGAAAACGTTGTTCCCCTCCTGGCCTGTGGGGGCGCTGCACCAAGAACCACTGAAGGAAACAACACAAAAATCTCTGAAGAAGAAAAACGGAGGAGCGCCAGATCTTAGCGATTGTAGGATTTCTCTTTTGTCTTTGGTAGGAAACATAAAATATAACTCCACAAGTCCGAATTTTACGCAAATATTTATCTTATTTACAGATTAATTTCTAAAATATTTGAAACAAAATGCAGCTTGGGAAGCTGAAATGTCTAAGCAAAATGCCTCTTGACACGCGTTTGTAAAGCAGCCAATCCAGGAGCGCCACCATTTCTCCTGACTGCTGATTGGCTGAACCCCCAAAGAGCGGAAAATAAGGAATAAGGCTGACGTTAGCTTCTGTGGAAGCGCTAAGACGGTTTCCACTACGCGTATTAATGCCCATCAAGTTATAATCTGTGTTTTAAGTGTTTTTAGAGACTAACATTCACCAAGGAAACCTGTTGGACGCTGTAAAAAATGTCCACCATCCAGCAGGACAGCAACCCCAAACAAACAGCCAAAGGTAAAATGTCAAAACTTTAAACCACAACATTTTAATTTGTTACAGAGGTCCAGTCAAAGTCCAGATCTTATTCCAACAGAGAATCTGTTTAAAACTGATGTTCACATAAAATAATGAGGCAAATATTTTCTATAGTGATTGAGAAAAGTCCAAGCAGACATGTAGCTCCATAAAGTAATAACTCATGAAGGCTGAATATAAATGCCTGACACACTTTTCAGATATTTATATCGGACACCAGGCACCACTTCCCAGCCATCTCACCCCAGAACCAGATCAGAGGGAACTGAAAGGTTTAAAATGTGTGGAAAACCAAGTCCAGGGATGCAACTAACAATTAATGGATTAATCAATTTTTTATGGCGATTAATCGATTAATTGTGTACAAAAATAACAATAATTTTTCATTTAATCACTTAAGATTTTTAAACATTTACAGAAATACATTTAAATAAACAAATTCAACATCTTCTTTAACTACATGAACATATATTTAATTTTTTTATTTTACATGATTAATCAATTAATTGTATTAAAAAAAGTTTTTTGATTTTTCATTTAACCAGTTAAGCCTGTTCTGTACAATATTAGGAATCCATTAAAAAAATGCATATAAACAAATTCAATACCTTGTTTAAATATAAAAATATACTTTTCTAAATTTTATACGATTAATCAATTAATCGTATAAAAATGGCACATTCTCCAGATTTTTCATTTAACCACTCGAGCCTTTTTTATATATTAGAAATTCATTAAAAGATGCAAAACAAAAACTATTAAATTTCTTGTTTAAATGCAAAAATAAGCATGTTATTGTCTAAAATACACTACTGTAACGTTCCTTTAGTAAATCTAAAGCTAAGCTATTCCACTTGAGTAGTTTTGGGTAAAACGTATTTATTTTAAATGCAAATGTAAATATTCTTGTACAGTTTTGGCCTAATTGCTGCTCTGACTAGGTTTTCTTTTTTTTTTTTCCAGCAAATGGTCTTTTTGAGTCTTCTCTAGTTAACAATTAATCGATTACTAAAGTAGCTGGCGATTTCAGTTATCGATTAATCATGATTAATCTTTGCAGCCCTATCCAAATAATAATAAAAAAAACATCAGAAAGTTCGTGTATCTCCTTATTTCTGAGGAAACTCGGCTCATTCAAGGTCTCTGCTCTGTAAACATGAGAGGAAGAAGGTTTAAGGAGGACAAGACAGGTAGAGGCGAGCAATATCCTGGAACAGACGCAGGGTGTGGATGCAACCATGGCGACGTTTATTACAGGGCATTAGAGGAGAAAAGGTTCAGACGGTTTTCTGTAGTGCGAGAACTGAAACTCTTTCATTTACTCATTGTCAATCAGAAGATTCATTTCTATTCAGTCTCCTCTGTTTTTCAGGACTGTCATGTTATCTTCAGTTTATGTAGTTGTGCTTTTTTCCTCAGAGTCAATATTCAAACCTTCATGTTGATTTTCTTTTCTCTTTCTCTGTTTTTTCCCCCTCTATATTTACTGAGTGCAGCATTAACTGGATGCTTGGAGCCTCCTCTGGGATCAATAAAGCACGGGGCCATCTCGCCGTCTAAAAGGCCATGTAATCACTGGAGCTGCTTCCAGTTCAGCTTGGAGAGAGATTTGTGTCTTTGTTATCATCCTGCTGCGGTTCAACAACCCTTTTCTCAGCTGTATTCAAACTCTGAAAACCTCAAACGTTGCCTTTATGGGCGATATTGTGAATATTTTATGGCTGCAGCTCGTCTTATTTGTCAACAGCAACACCTGGATGGATGCCTCAAAACGCAGGCGTTGACTTATGGATGCATTTATTCTGGTTCGTATTCATCTTCTCTTTTTATTGACTCATATGGGTGTTTGATGTGAAATAAGATATTAAGCTGCAGATTTTTCTCACCCTCTGCTACCTGTAGGTTTTCCTCCAGCAGCAGAAACTCCCAGCATGCCTGGGAAATGAAACAACGGACAACGCTGCGATTTATTTCAACAGAACCTGGTGCCAGTTTTTGATCGGAGAGAAAATAAATTGTTTATGCACATAATATTTCCTGACTGCAATCTGGTGCAACGTAATACTTCAATCTAAATACTAATTTCCTTTTCAAACATGAATAGATGTTCGCTGCTTAGCATTTACAAATAGGATCATCCAGGCAGAAATGTTGATTGCCACGTTTTCACTCACTTAGACTAACAAGTAAATATTTAACAGGGATCGCCATCTCCAGATCAGCGTTTGGTTTATTAACATTGCAAAATACTGTTTGGGATGTAATAATTGTTACCTAATAAACACCAAGTGGTTTGAGTTTCCGCTTGGTATGCTGATGCAACATCCAGCCTGTTGATTTGTTTCACTGCAGGAGAGATTAAAGGCTCAAGCTGCTACAGAACACCAAGAGGGAAATGTGGATTTATCGATACCGTCGCTGCTGCATGATAAAAATTTCCAATGCACTTTTAAAGAGGCGGATAAAAGAGTTTAATCTATGTAGGAAACCAACTGCCTGCAATACAGCATCACTACCACAAGGTGGCGGCAATGTGCCGACAGGCAAAGACGACGATTTGTGTTTAGCCATTTTAAAAAGTCATATTTTCATTTAGAAATTTAAGTTCTTGACTAAATGTTTAGCTACCAAGCTAACAGCAGTTTATAGGAAGACTCAGCTTTTATTCTGATAGTCTGCTAACAGCGAGTGAATTTGCATATAAGCTAAGTATTTAGCATGACAGCTTAATATTTAGCTTTAAGTAAAAATATTTAGCTTGTTATTTAAATATTTAGTCTGGAGATAAATATTTTGTTTGCACACTAAATATCTGGCTGAATACAAAATACTTTGTCAGGAAGCTAAAAATGTAGCTTAAAAACTAAATATTTACTTTAGATCCAAGTAATTAGCAATATTTTTCCCACCAGCAGGAGTTTATATCGCGATATTCAAGACCCAGCTTTTATTTTGATAGTCACTTAAAGTTTTTCGGCAAGGGAGTTTGTATATTAGCTAAATATTTAGCACTTAGCTAAATATTTAGCTTTAAGCTATTATTTAGCTTAGAGTGTAATATTTAGCTAGTAAACAAACTAGTTTGGAGCTCGATATTTAGTTAGGAAGTTAGTTAGTTTAGCTAGGAAGCTAAATGTTTAAATGGCAAACTAAATATTTAGCTTCCTACAAACAGTTCTGATTTTATAACAACTCTTACACAACATCACCTGCAGTAATTTTGGTAGCTTTTATATTTTAGGTAATTTCTAAGCTTTGTTTTCATTTTGGTGAAATGAATATATCTTTTAGACATTTTCACTCAAATCTACCCAACATAACAGCTCTAACATTCAGCCAACAGACCAAAGCTGGTTAAATCTCAAAAAACATTAAAGAAAGTTTAATTTCTGCTCTACATGCTACAATCAAAGTGTTATTATCTTGTATCGTCAATGTGCAGCTATGTTAAATTATTACTATTGAGGGTAAAATACTTGGATTTTTCTTTGAAGAATTATAAAATACTCCAAGTTACAAGCTAATTCCTTAAAATGAAGTAGGTCATTGTTTAAAATTTGTTTTTATTGTTTTAAATGTGATTTTATTTGGTTTAATCTCCTCTTCCTGTACGATCCCCGGCAGTTTAAACCACTCCTGCAGCTGGATGCTCTTTTCAACATGACATTTCAGATTTATTAAACTACACAGAGAGCAAAAAGAAGAAAAAAAGAAAAACTGGACAATAGGAAATGTAACAAAGCAACAAAATAGTTTGGTGTGGAGATCGAAGCTGTCACAGTGGAGTCATCGGTGCGGCTAACATTAAGCAGCCTTTGTCTGTGAGCCGGGCTGAACAAGCATCAAGCTGAGGTTCTGTTCACCTTACAGGGACTTAAAGGACCGATGGTGTTGATTTAAACCGGAGAAAAGTCGCTGCATCAAAAAGGCTGGTCAGCATTTATCAGCCTTTATCTACAATATCTGAGTTCAGAGGCAAAACTCAGAGTTTAAAAGTTTCATCTGTCAGGAGATAAAGAGACGGAAAGATAAGGAGGGAAAAACTGAAGAAACCTTCAAGATGGATGGACGGAAACCAGGTGAACTAGTTAATTTATGATCTGAGTAACTGAGTCAATCTTCAATCTGTTCAACAGAGCTTCTGTAACAATGTGCAATAATATAATAAATTTAATATTTAATCAACCCATGATTTTATGCACGCATCCGTCCCTCTGAGCACACCGACAGCTCCTAACGAGATGCCTTCAGGACCTGGTGAAGGATGGGAAACCGGAGCTCCACAGCGTGAAACCTACTTGTAACCTGAACGTCCCGGCTCTGCAGATTTACAGGCCTCCACATCTGGAAACATCTGGAATCAGTGATCCAGGAAATATGTCTAATGCCCAAATTCCTCTTTATTTTTAATGCAAATGACATCCAAGTCCCAACAATCTGTCCAGGAGACAGAGGCAGCGCTGTACGTTACAGCAGACGTAACCTTTTCCCGGGTCTCTGATCAGATTAAAGCCAACCAGGCAGATGTCAACAAAAGGCCAATGAGAACAGGTTGACCTTTCCTTCCCCAACCTGCTCAGTGGCAAGGAAAACTTTCAAAAACAGAAAGACAAACACCTGCAACAAGACCCGGTCGCCACGGTAACATTTACACCTGTGGACCAGCATCTCTGAGGCCTGGAGGACGAGACGGGGACATGGTGGTGGACCAGTCCAAACAGGAAGAGTTTCTGCTGGTTTAACTCAGATTCAAGACTTTTTAAGACCACTATGAATGAAATTTAATACCTGGATTACAAACTAACTAGTTTGTAACTAATGTAATGTAACTAGTTACATTTACTCAGTTACATTTAACTGAGTAACACTTGTCCATCCACTCCTAATGAAGAAAAAACAGGTTAAAAACTGACTCTGTCTTTCTTCTTTTTCCTTTTTAAAACACCTGATTTTATTATTTTATTGGGCAGCCTGGTTAAAATCACCGTCTTCATTGTCTTCCACAGACTGCTAAGTGCGCTAAAGCAGGAACAAACCGTTTCATCCGGGTACAGAAGGGTGTTCGGTAAATATGGATGTTAGGACATTGGAAACCTTGACCGATATTCTAATAATAACGATAATACATATTATATAATGATTAACTTTCTGTCAAATATTTCAGTGTTATTGTTTCATTGTAAAACGAGAGGCAAAGAAATTCCCCCAGACTCCCTTTCATTGATTAAATGCAGGTGAAATGAGAGGCTAACGGCAGCTAAGTTAACTAAGCTAACTGGTTGTTAACCATGCAGTAGTCTATCCAGCCCTTTTGGGTGGGGGGAAATGGGCTAAAACGATTTTGAAAATGAAAAATTGTCTGTTTTTTTCTTTTCATTTTTTAAAAATCTGATTTTATTATTTTACTAGGCAGCATTGTTAATATAACCGTCGTTTCTGTCTTTCACCGATTGCTACGACACCCCCAAAGCTGGAACAAACCATTTCATCCCGTTACAGGGGGGTGTTGGGTAAATACGGCGGTTTGCTTTTTGGTCTAAAAGGGCGGAAATATTTAACTTTTTCCGCCAAAAACAAGTAAAAACAACACCATTAATATTTTATTATTGACATGGGTCCTCAAATATATGTTTTTAATATTTATATTTCTTTTTTTTTTTGAAGGAATTGTCTCAGCGTTTCCCCCTGTATGGCGGTCCTGATTGCAAAGGCCTGAAAGCGGGAGTCGTCATCCATCTTTGTCATCCCAGCAGAGGAGCGGTGAGTTAGTGGACAGTTAGGAGGAAGCCTCCTCTCCTGCTGAGCACTGGCCGTCGCAGAGTGTTGGAGTCTGCAGCCGCAGGATGTTTATAGCAACTCTCAATATCTCTGCTTCACAAATCATTAATATATTCTAGGCGTTTACTCTAAAACTATTTTGTAAAAGATGAATATTGTCAGGTAGAACCCATCAGTTTATTTAAAATGACAAGATATAGAGATTTTAATAACACAGCAAAATAGGATAAAGGTTTGCTGCATTCTTGTTCAAGAAATCTGAAAAAATAATTTAAAAAATTAAATATAAAATGTGTGTAAATAAATAGAGTAAAAATAATTTGAAAAGTGACTAACCTACAGATAAAATAAAGTGAAATTAAGTATTTTAATAAATAATAGATTTACAAATAAAATTGTTGAAAATATATTTTAAAAAAAGTGTTGCCATTGCCACAGACATATCAAGAAAGATTAATAAAAATAAAATGCAAAAATGTTGTAAGTAATAAATAATTTATAAATAGAAATAAAATACAAATACTGAAAAAGAAATGACTTAGTAAATATATAATGAAGCCTAGGCGTAAATTCAACCTGTAAGACTCTTCACCTCAACCAGCACCACTTATCACCATGCCTTCGCCTCAGCCAACCAGGTCGCACCACGTCAACCCAATCAACCTGCAAGAGCTCCGTTAAAAGGCAAAGCAACCACCGATCCACCCGCTTCAGACGTGCTTCAACCCACCTCCTCCCCTTCTCCACCATCAACTTCCCAGAAGCTTCCAGGTCCCTGCAAGACTCCTTTCTCCAAGCCCCGCTCCACCACCAGTGACCGGGCCCGGGGGGAAGACCTACCTGAGCTTCGCTGAGCCGATCATTCAAGCTCGCAGCGATTCTCAGCACGCACGTCTTCTGCCGGTGTCCGAGCGCCAAATTCTCGGTCCATTAAAATTGTCTAACTGCTGTTTCTCTCTCTGTGTGAGTCTCTACAGATTGAAATGCTTTTAGCAATTGTGGGAATGAAATCATCATCAATAACAGAAATAAAAGGTTTAAAACATCGGTCTGTGTGGATTTAATCTATATAAT
>CAEGAE010017198.1:0-24152 GCA_903067095.1 Girardinus metallicus
TATATATATATATATATATATATAGGCCAGCACTAAAAGGCAAAATATTGCAAGAATAAGCAAGTTTGTCAACATTTGTACAGAAGCATAGACCTTTAAACCTTTTAGACAGTTTACCATAAATAGTTGATTTTAGGTTTAGTATCACCTTAAAGACACAGAAGCCAATTTTATGGCGTCAGATATGTGAAGTCAAATTTCTTTTACGTTGTTTTTGACATGTATTGCATTTTCATACCAACTGAAGGTAAAATATCTCCTTGATTGTGCAATAAAATGGGACTATGTGCCTGGAAAATACATATTACAAGAAGTCTCCTTGGAAGAAAACCACAAGGAAAAAAAGCATAGTTTACCTTTTTTTCTTTTTTTTTTTGCTGCACAAACCTAAGAATGTCAGAATGCAGTGAGAAACTGAGGTATCCAGAGGGACAAACACACATGTGCCCTGTGTGTGTTTGCAGAGATTAGCACGTACTGTAACCGGCCAGCGGTTGGTTATGCTTTCCCATGGTTCCCTGCTCTCCAACAGCTGCGGAGGCCCGTTAACACCCCAATCACCGACGTGATTATGACTCTCTTAAGATAGCGAACCACACGCAGCTCCTGTTGGATAAAGACGGGCCTGTTCTGCACCGCCCAGGAGATCCTGACACAACCCCAGCTGGAACAGGCAGCACGTTGATACGGGCCGCAGTCCAGCTCACCTTCTGTGTCCGTGGATGTGAGGCGGCGGCGGTGGGGGTCATGTTCACCAAGGGGCGCTACAATTGATACTCACATCAACACTCCCAACGTGGGCCACCCCCTGAGCAAAAGGCCACCCAACGGACTCAACGGAACAGTTTGTGCTGTTGAATGTTTTTCCAATTTGTTGATGTTTTTTAAAAAACATCTTTTCGCGTGTGTCCCGAGATTACAATGTGCGTTTTGGATTTATTATTGCAGAGTTCACACAGGTGGTAGGAAATGGGTATAACATCCCCATCCTTCAGAGATGAGCGATGTCCTGCCAACACCTCCATTCATCTGGCATACACATTTCTGCAGCGCCGATGGAGAGCAAGGCCGCAGATCCTGCAGAGACTGACCTTCTCCCGTCGCATGAAGTCGTTTGCAAACAGGTAGAACGTAAAATTACTGCCTCATTTTTAAGCAAAACAAACTCAGAACAGCATGACATCATAACAAGGCTCTGAGAAACTCCTTTACAGCTGGGCGTTTAACCATCGTTTTAGGTTTTAGGTCTTCAGACCAGACGTCATTCTGGCGTCATCACAGAAGCAGCAGCAGTATATGTGTTGGACAGCTTACAAACATGACATGCAAGCAGAAAATAGGCAGCCTGTGTGCACAATGTTTGCAGAGGGAGGTGTGGCCACGACTAAACACAGTCTATGCAAAAAGCAACTGTGGATTTGGCTAAACACGGAAAAGATATAGTTAAATTAAATTTATACGGCTCTAATCACAACAACTCAAACTCTGAATACATAAATAGGACAAAGAACATACAGGAACGACACTTTCAGTAAATCATACTGGAGCCACAGCTAATAATTATTGTAATTATTATATTCTGACTATTACATACCAGAGGTGGAAACTCGAGTCACATGACTTGGGCTCGAGTCAGACTTGAGTTATTTAAAATCAAGACTTGAGACTTGACTTGAAAAAATGCTCAAAGACTCGGACTTGACTTTGACTTTCACACCATTGACTTGGGACTTGAAGCTGTTTACTTGAAAAAACTTGCTATTTTACTCAAAGTCTTAAAATTTAAAACACATTATTTATAAAGTGGCCCCATTAATTCATTTCACTCATTCCGTATTTACAGGCGCAAACCGTCTCTCTGTTTTTCCACACTCCCTATGTCTGTGTGCGGAAGCTGCAGCACAACCAATTAAGTTAACAGGATTTAAAAATAACAACAAGGGGGGGAACTAGAAGAAAAAACGCTCAGAGCAGATATGCTGCTGTGAGTAATTTCTTTTGGGTACATAAGTCATGAAATATCCAACTAAAAACGGAGTGAAACATGCAAAACCCGCAAGAACCGGATCTCAGAAGTGGAGATACGACAACTTCCAACTGCATTTGAAGTTACACAAAGACGTAGGCGGCACTTTTCTTTTACTATGACTCAACTGACTAGCTAACGTCGTGTTAGCAACTCTGGGCTACGTTGGTGATGCCGCTTATCTTTCACTTCCATGCTATGTTTAGTCCTGCTGTATAAATCCGGTGATTCAAACGTATCCACAAATAATGTGCAGCGTGTTGGGTCAGGAAGCCGGTGGATAGTGAGCGGGCTCCGGATCAGAAAGCAGGTTCTGGACCTGAACTCAGGGAAGAGAGTTTCTCTCTGTCCCATCATAATGATGAAGTTCCATCACAGATGTATTCATGAGAAAAACTACGGTTTTTCCTTTCCCATCCTGCTCCCTTATTAGTATTTTCCCACAAATACCCCCTCATCCCCCCACGGCTCTTACTTAGTTTTACCCCCCCCCACCCCGTCCTCTGACAGTAGCACCAGACAGAGACGTTTCCCATATTCTCAAAAACAAAATTTGACAGGTACGAGTGTATTTCAGACATCTATGTTGGGAAATTATAAATAGATTGTTTACTGCAGTCAGTGCTTTAAGTCTACTCTTCGTTATAACTCTTCAAACTTCAAATTTCCAAGTGGTATAATTTTGCTAGAAAAGCAAATAAAAATCCAGTGATTTTGCTGTCCTTCAGAAATCGCTGTAAAAGTGAAAAAAAATCTTGCAACTGTAAGGATCCTGAACGTAACGCAGTGGGGTAGTTCTGAGTGTTTCTGGATGGTAATGCAGCACATTATTTTGTGTCTTGGTTAGTGATTTGGCTTGATTCACGCAACATGTTTTTATCAATACCGAGATGTGAAATTGGCCGTAGATTTAACCGCACTTGGACTGACGGATATTTATTTCACCTTCACATCCAAATTCAAAACCACTGTGCTTTATTTGCAATGAGTGCATTGCGTGTTTGATTTTAAAAAGAACACATGGCCTATTGTTTACATTTAGCATAATTGGAACATTGTTTAAAAAATAACAACTCAGAAGGACTTGAAATTCCCGACTTGACTCAACTTTTGCCTGTCTTGACTTGAGACTTGACTCAACTTGAAGACAAAGACTTGAGACTTACTTCAGACTTGCAAAACAGTGACTTGGTCCCACCTCTGTTACATACATACAACAGACCAAACTACAAGAATACAACCAAATACACAAAACACAAACCAAGAGAAATCATTTAGTCTGCCTTCACAATGCGGCCTGAAGTGACCCAAATCCGATTTTTTCTTTTCTTTTTTTTGCTTAAATGAGACCTGTATCTGATTTTTTTTTTTTTTTTTCATGTCAACACAGATCGGATTTGGATATCCGATCCGTTTCAGATCTTTTCAAATGTGACCTGAATCTGAACGGCCAGGTCGCATTCATCCGACCTGAATGTCATTGAAACTCGACAAACGTCACTATTCTGCGTCCTGATACTCGCAAGCGGGAACAAAAACGACAACCATGGCGGACTATAATGAGGATTAAGCTGTTAACGTGTTGGCTCCGGTCGAACAACAACTTCAAAATCGTAAAATATGCTCCACCACTAACATCCACGTTTACTTCCGCAAACACTGACTACTTCTTCTTCTTCTTCTTCTTGTTATTGCGGTTTGCAAAACAGGCAGCACGCTCTCTATGTGTGACTATTGCGCCCTCCACTGCGCACCTTTAGGTGCTTGCAGTTCACACAGATCACAGATTATTTGGAAATAAAAAAAATCTGATTTCGCAAAAAAATCGGAATTGAGCATTAAGGCCTGCAGTGTGAATGCAGCCTTAGTTACAGGAGCCAATTTATCTGATCTTTCTGTCCTTTAGAACCGATTTAAAATGCACCAGATAAGAAGAAATGACCAAATGTTGGCGTATTTAACCACTTTGGCTTACTCTATGTAATATTTGAAGTACATTAATACATATTTGTTGTGTTTCTTGGTCATCACGATGCTAATGTTGTCAAGTTTATTTGTATAGCACATTTCAGTTCAAAGTGCTTTACATCTTAAATACATCATCCAGTAGACAATTATGAAACTGGCAATAAACATTACATGATGAAGAAATATGATCAAATATGTTGATCAATGTTCCAGGTATGATTCAAATGAAACTCTAAACTGGTAGGTTTTTAGTGTTTTGGCAAATTTCTTTAGTTTTCTTTAAGTTTGTTCCAGATTTGTGGAGCATAGGAGCTGAATGCTGCTTCTCCAGGTTTGGTTCTGGTTCTGGTGATGCAGAGCAGAACCAGAAGACCTGACAGGTCTGGAAGATTGTTACAACAACAGCAGATCTTTAATGTATTGTGGTGCTAATCCGTTATGAACTAACGAAAGTATTTTAAAGTGTATTTAATTGAAAGTGAAGACACTGTTGCAGTAAAGATAAACAGTTGGGTGAGTTTCTCTAGATCTTTCTGAGACATTAATCCTCTAATGCTGGAAATGTTCTTCAGGTGACAGAAGGCCAACTTTGTGACTGTCTTTATGTGACTGAAGGTTTCAGGTCTGAGTTTATATCTATCCATCTGTCTTGCTAATTTCTATCTATAATAGATAGATAGATAGATTTTAGTTCATGTCTGAGAGAAAATCAGCCTACTGTAAGGAAAAAATCGCTGCTGTCTCTGTTTTTGATCTGCGTTGAAACCCGATCAGAGAAACTGGAAATCAGGCAGAACAATCAGGCCGATCAGTCGCCTCATCTGTTTGTTTTTCTCCGCCTTTTGCTCTCAGTTTACTTCCTTAGGGGTTCTGGCCAAGCTTTTGCTGTTCCAGCAGCAAAATTCAATTATTGTTTTGGAGTTGTTGTTTTTTGTCTTATCCACAGGCGATGAATAATCTCTGAATAGTAAATCAGCTTTGTGGCGTCTCATCTCTGGACTGCAGATCACGTCTAATGGGTCTGCAGGGGCCTGGATGGACGGAGACCAAGCAGGCTCCATTCCATCCCCTGCTGGTGCAAATAAAAAAATAAAAGCCCTTCTGAAAGGCTCAGCATGTGCTCAAGTCATCTGAGGCTCCATCGAGAACAAACCGAGAAAAAATGCAAAACAGATCTTCATCCAGATATTGACGGGTCCACAAATCAAAAATGCCTGAAGCAATGCCATGGTGGAGAAGGTGTGATGAGGTATGACTCTGTAAAATTAAGGAATAAAACATCGATACGTTTGACTTTCCTAAGAGTCGCTGCTCACTTCTCTATTGACTTCATACACACAAGAAAGTAGGTGGTCGACTAATATCACGTTTATTTTGTTGATTTCACTTTAAAAATGCTAATAAGCAGAAGTGGGTACTGAAGTGAGAGCAGCACTACTTCAACTTATTTTTACTCAAGTAAAAAGTAAAAAGTAGCTGTCCAAGAAATGACTCAAATTAGAGTAAAAAAGTATTTAGTCCACTCAAGTACTGAGTTACTGATCAAATTATGAATCAATTGCTATTTAAAAATTACATCATCAGATGGATCAAAATGTATTATTTGACAATAATCCATATAAATGACAAAAAAAAACACAAAATCAGGCAAAAGAAAATGTTTCCAAATCAATAAAAAAACTGATGAAACTTTAACAGAAACTGTCTGGTGAATTTGTGGTTAAAACATGTTTGTTTTTCATTCAGTGGGTGGAAAATCCAGAAATGTTACTCAAGTAAAAGTAAGAATTACTGCAGCGTGAAAACACGTCTAAAAGTTTTTTTTTGTTTGTTTGTTTGTTTGTTTTTTTTCAAATAAGTTACTTAAGTAAATGTAACTAGTTACTGTCCAGCTCTGGTCACAAACAGACAAGGATGCAAAACAAATATAACACAATGTTTTGATGAGTTTTTATAGCCGTCAGTCGTAAAGACTGGCAACCCTCGGTGTATTTGCGGATTTACACCTAAAACTTTATACAAGGTAAGAAGATTAATGTTCATATATTTAATAAGTAAGTAAGCTTATTACGAAATAATCAAATATTGCCGTACCCATCTGATAATTAGTCATTATTCCCACCCTAACATTTGCAAAAAAATCTACTTAACATCTCGACTTTTATGCGTGTCTAAGTGCGCAGTGGTGTTTATAACATAAGCTGTGTTTCAATTGACCATATAGTTGTGCAAACTGGAATTACAAAAATAAATTTACTTGATGGAAACACATCAATTTTGAAAAATAAAAATGTTTTTGTTAAAACGTTTTTGTGCTAAGATGATTTTGTTTTTCAGCTCTATGGAAATTAGAGTAATTCGCAAAACTGCAATGGAAACACTTTTTTCACAGGATGGATGTTGCTACTGTCGGAAATGACGAAGAAGTCGACAGGAAGTGGTAGGAGTGTGATGGCATGGCATGTTTTCTAATGACTTGTCGCTCTAACAAACTTATTTACGTGCGATTTTCATTGAATTTCTTATTTAACAGAAACACAGCAAATTCAGTTTTTTTCGACATTAGCGGAATATTGACAAAGTTTTGCACGCTTAAGTAATGAAAACGCAGCTAGTGTGGCATAAATCATGTTCCATGAATTCAGGCAATTTGATCAAATCAGCAAACGTTTGGGTTGGTTTCTAAGCTAGCTATGTTCAACTTTTGTAATTATTTCTGTTTATGACTGTAGAGCTAAATTGGGGCCATAAAGTTTGTTCAAAAGACAGAAAAATCTGGGGGGCAAAAAAACCTTGAATCTGAACAGTAGTTTTGAACTTATCTGTCAGTTTGAATTTTTTTCCCTTGAACAAACTTCATGGCCCAGATTTGGCTCCATATGAGCTCTAACCGAGTGAGCTGCTTCGTGGTTAGGTGACATAGTTGCAAAGACTCAATACTAAACTTCACTAACTTCCTTCATTGTCTCTCATGTCATCATGGGGGATTTCTGGTCCAATCCTAATTATAACTTTCCAAGCTTTCAGCTTTCAGACAGATGAAAGGCTTCATGGTCGACTCAAAGACAGAAGATACCCACGTCCTCTGGCTCCAAAACAGGCAAAAATCATCACCCCTCCTCCACCATTCGGCATGATGTGTTTTTGTTTGTTTGTTTTTTCATGGTGCTAATTATAGCCAAGCATCTCTAATTTGTTATCATTTATACCAGATGTTGTGGTTTGTTCATGCTGCAGATGTGTAAAAGTCATGCTCTCGTGTTCCTTTGAGAGGGAAGAGGCGTCTCCATGACAACCCTGCCAAACAAGCCGTGCTGTTCAGTCTCTTTCTTGTTGCCCTTGTTTCTGTTGCACAACCTTTCCTTAGGTTGAATTTTCAGGGGAATTTTGGAGGACTAAATGGCTGCAAAGTGCAGAAGGCTTGAGGCTGCAAAACACAGCCCACATCATCACTCCTCCAACACTCTGCCTGGTCAGTAGTGTGCTAAGGTCTATTTATAAAACACTTTTATAGACAATAAAAACAGCAAAGTAGCATTTTAGCAGCTTATGAATAGTGCATTAGCCTTAGCACTAGCTTACACTAATACTGTACTGGTGTAGTGCTTTTGCATAGCAAATTTTTATAATTAGTTCTTTAGCTTTAGCATTAGCTTCCACTAAAAGCTGTACTTGTGTAGTGCTTTAGCATTAACAGAACTAATGTGTATGATTAGTGCTTTAGCTTTAGCATTCACTTCTACTAAATGCTATGCTTATGTAACAGTTTAGCATTAGCAAAACTAATATTTATGATTAATATGTAAACCTTAGCCTTACCTTCCACAAAATCCTATACTGGTGTAGCACTTTAGCATTAGCAGTACTAATGGTTATGATTATTGCTCTAGCTTCAGCATTAGCCTCCACTAATTCTATACTGGTATAGTGCTTTAGCCTTAGCATTTGCTTCTGCTAAATGCTATGCTTGTGTAACACTTTAGCATTAGCAAAACTAATGTTTATGATTAATGCATTAGCTTTAGCCTTACCTTCCATAAAATACTATACTGATGTAGCACTTTAACATTAGCAGAACTAATGGTTATGATTATTGCTTTAGCATTAGGTTCCACTAAATACTATGCTACCCTAACCCCCTAGCCATAACATTAGCACAGAGCTAATGCTAATGATTTGTGCTTCAGGATTAGCACAACTAACAGCAACTTACGTTTTAGCTAGCGGTGCCCACAGCTGGACAGTAAAAAGGTTTGTTATGGTAATTGCTGATGTCTGTCCATGTTGCATTGTGTTCCAGATCACTCAAATACATTTAATGAGAAATTTCTGGCTGTCACTCCCCCCTATTAAAACCTACTGAAGCAGCAATGAGGTACTTGGTTAGCATTACATTTTAGATCTTGTATAATAAGCTAAGCCTTGGGCTTTGTATAAATAATCCCCCAGATAAACAGAGTTGAATATGCACTAACTACTCTAATGGACTGAGTTTGTTTGTGTGTGTGATGCAGGGGAGGGAAGGGCTGGTGGTGTCTTCCCACAGCAGATGTTGGAGTTTTGTCTGAATAATTTGGTGGGAATTTTCACGAGCTGCTCAGAGCTACAGCTGGGATACAGGTGCGGAGAAGCTGGGTGGATGCATGGCTGTGAGAAGATCCTTGGACCTCTTCAGGGTAAAATCTCACCCAGGAATTATTTAAAACAAAACAAAACAAAAAAACAAAAAAAAAACAGTGGAGAATCTGATCTATGCAGATCCAAACAGGCGGATTCCGGATAACAACAATTATCCAAATTACCATGAAACGTTCAATCATCCAAGTTTTTTATCAAGCTTAGATGCATTAACACGTTCTCTGGTATTTTTTGTTACTTATGGAGCATGAGTCAAGTTCAAACATACAAAACTACAACAAGGAGAGGAGATTTTGAAAAAGAAACCTAGACATACATTGAGGCAATTACCTCAACCCTTGGCAGGGATTCTAATTAAAACCAAGCTTGTTTCCTTCAGTGAACAAACATGACAGGCGCTGAGCAGAGGAGTGTTTCTTTTTCTTTTTTTTAGTTTTTTTTTTTCTCCATTCTTGCCAAAACATTAAGTGAGTGCAGGTGCTGCAGGAATGTCTTCAAGGGAGGGGGGGGGGCGACGCAGAGCTGACCTTTTCCCTTCTCTATTGTGAAGGTGCGCGTGTTTATTTTTGTATGGTTTTATGCACCCATCAGTTTTTCTTAGCGCCCTTCTGGAGCATCACCAAAGCAGAAACCTGGAGCTAAAGCAAATGATTTGGAGGAGACTCTAAACGGGACCAGATGCAAAGTTCAAGCCAGGCTGGTGGAGGCTTGGCAAACTTATCTGGAGTCTGCAGAGGTGCAGGAGACAGGACTGTTTTCAGCACAACAGAAACTTTACCGAACTCAGGCCTTCCCATTGGCTCCCGAATCAAGGTGCTGCTACAATAATTGATCAGATACTGTTGATTGGTGGTTTATTAGATCAAAATTAGTTTCGATCAGTTAACTAGTAACCACAACAACATATTATGGCCATTGTAGATAGAATTTTCTTTTTAAGAGGTGTACATTTCTGCCAAAAAAAAATGAGGACATTTCTGAGGTTGAAAATTAAAATTTGCTTGAAAAACTCAGAAATTTTGAGACTTTTGAAACTTAACAGATAAAGAAAATTTTTTGGATTTGAAAAGTCAAATTTTCTCTTTTTTCTAGAAAAACATCTTGGAAATCTTTCAGTTTCAAAAGTCGAAACTTTTTGAAAATTTCCTTAAAGTCAAAAATGTAAAGACGAAAAGGTAATTTGAGTCTTGTTTTATTCTCAATGTCTTCCAACTAAAACCAAAAATCGAATGAAGGACAACCGTTGGCGTCTTCTCACCTCACCTTCTCCCCTTCACAATAAGAGCATAGATTCGGGTGTGGAATATATACATTGTATCCGCCACAATTTAATGTTTGTTTGGTTTTTTTTAAATTCAGAATATTATGAAAAATGTAGTCACTTACATTATGAAAAGAGAGTGGGCTTTCTTGATACAAGAGGTCTATAAGAGATTATTATTTAACTCACTGAACGGTAACTTGCATCCCTAATCTTTGCTCATTATTAACGTCCATCCGTTCTCATTGTTCTGTTCCCGGACGTTTGCAGTCACTGCAGCCCGTCTCCCTGCCGTCACCTGGAGTTGGAGGAATCGCAGGACTCCTGTGCTGATGCGGCGGGATATTTTGAAAACGTCCTGTGGGTCAAACGTGCCTCAACAGAGGGGCAGTTGGTGGAAGAGGACACCTGGTCTAGAATGACACCCTGAGGCCGTGCAGCCAGGTGAACTGCCGCAGGACAGGTGGCTAAAATGAGGCCATAATGATGGAAGGGGTTGTTGGCCAGAAGCAGGTAAACAGATACTGATGATGACATTCACATTTTTAAACTCCTTACAACTTCATTACAAAACTGTGGAGATATAATAACACTCCAAAAACACCAAATCTTACCAAGTATAGTTGTCTTAGTACACTTGAAATAAGACAAAACTAATTTACAAGCAACTTTTTATCAAGATTGTTGATTGTTTTACATCAACAATTCCTTAATGTCGATGGAAAAGTATTAGTTCTACTTGCAGAATATTGAATTTATAACATGGTAAAATGTCTTGTTATAAAGGAAATAATCTACCATTGGACCTGGAACTCTTTTTTTTTATCTATATTCAGCAATTACTTACTTAAAACAAGCTAGTATATCTTGCTGAAATGTTTCTTGTTAGTTTGTTTCGTTTTATTTCAAATCTAGTAAGATCCTTCCTCCAAAAACTGAGTACTTTGAAGTACTTTATACAGAAATCAAACTCTTTCCAAACCTTGAGAAAACGGTGAAATTCAAGCATTTTCAAGGTTCTCAAACACCCGTACGAAACCTGCCTAAAGTCTAAAAAACACAACCCCAAACCCAATTTAATTAAACTGGAACTTCGTGTACCATTCTAAATCTGGAACAAATTTCCAGAAAACTGCAAAACAGCTGAAACACTGAGTTCCTTTAAATCAAGACTAAAAACCCACCTGTTTAGATTCTTTTGAACCACAATTAACTGAACATCGATCAATATATTTGATGTGTGTTGATGATTTTGATGATGGCCCTCGTCAAAATGTTCTGGTTTCTCAGTTGTCGACTGCATGGTGTTTAGATTGGCTTTTTATTTTTGCGTTTTTACAACGTAAAGCACTTTGATCTACCTTTTTGCAAGAGTTGGCTAGTAATTACCCAACTATTGAGTTACATTTACTCAATTACATTCACTTCAGTATTTAAAAAAAAAACCCAAAACATACTGAATACGCTGTACTTTTTACTTTTACTTGAGTAATTTTATCATGAAGTATCGCTACTCTTACTTAAGTAAAATTTCTGGATTTTCTACCCTCTGAATGAAAACCATGTTTTAACCAAAAATTCACCAGACAGACACACACCTGCAGTTTTTGTTGAAGTTTCATAAATTTTTTGTTAAAAGAAGCTGATTTGGAAACATTTTCTTTTGTCTAATATTGTTATTTTTTGTTACTCATATGAATTATTGACATTTTGGTTCTTAAAATGCCAAACTTTCCGCTTAACTTTATATTTTGGTCCTTCTATTGTGTAATTTTTAAATATTAAATGATTGTTAATTTGATCCGTTACTGAGTACTTGAGTAGACTTTTTACCAAATACATTTTTACTCTTAATTGAGTAATTTCTTGGACGGATACTTTTTGCTTTTACTTGATTAGAAATATGTTGAAGTAGTGCTACTTTTGCTTTAGTACAATTTTTGGCTACTCCACCCTCCTCTGCTTGTTGCTGAAATCCAAAAAAACAGTCAAATTGATTGGTTCTGACCAGTTTTAATAAAAAATTAGGTTTACCGCGCAGGTACAGCCACCAAAACAAGGTGAGCCCTGTCACTGCAGAACCTGAGTTGCTTCCAGGAACCTTTGGAGATAATTAGGCTGGTTTATTATTTTTGCCCGGCCCACACAGCTGGAAGCCTGAGAGTCCTCTGCCAGATGTCATGCAGAAACCAGTAAATGTTGTCTTGTTCTGCTGTTGTTGTCGTCACTCTGGACCTCTCTTGCGGTCCGGAGTGGATCAATTAGCTTTTACGCCACGGTACACTGGCATCTTTCACACCTTTACTTGTTGTAATCCAAAGCCAGATGTTACCACCTGCCTTTTTAATGGACTTCAGACTTACTTCACAGTATTTCCTGCCAAAGTGAGCTGCAAAGTAAAACCTGGCGATTCATACGCTGATCAACACCCCCTCACACCCTCTCTGGCCTTGGATAAATGTTGGCTCTCCCGATCAGGCATTCCTCCGGAGTCCCGCCTCACAGGGCCAGGCGCCTTGGCACGGCGCTGACAGGGAATTTTCCACAGGTCGTCAGTGGAAGGGGCACACAGGCCTACCTTTGTCTGTACCCGTGCTCTCCGAGAAAAGCACACACTCCCATTTTTGTAGCGGCCGTCACACACTCTGAGAGACGCACGAAGGCAATCACACACATGGCAATCAGAGGGGATTAGGCTGAGGCCAGATGTTTGCACTATGGGCCATATTTTTCCTTTCGCTCCCAATTTTCTATTTCTATATAAAAAAATACTTCATGACATGCATTAAATTTATTTGGTTGTGACACAAATGTTGGCCATAAAGATCTGGGAATGTTTCCAGGAGTACAAAGTCTGCTCATGTGGTCTAAAAACAAAGAGACTTTCTGTTGGAAATTAATCTAAATGTAATTTAAATTTCAGCCACAAAGCGTTAATTTTGATTAATTAATTACATAGATTTTAACTTGTAAAAAATTATAATTGCACTTTTTTTCATACAAAGTGTAGTCACGTGTTTCTGGTGCGTCCATTAACAACATTGAAAGCTGCTTATTTTGGTCCAGTGGAAGTTAATCTTTGCTTCATAAATAGGAGATAGCCTATTAGCTAAGCTATTGAAGCCTAAAATAGCAACCAATCTGATGGTTGAATAACCGGTTCCGTTCAACTGGGGACCAAAGTTGCAACATTTGTAACATTTTCAGATGATGTGGTTCTTTTTCACACTGCACTGTGTCAAACAAACAAAACCTGGTGGAAAACCCATTCCCCTCCTCGCCTGCAACAAGAACTACTGACGGAAATTACATAAAAACCTCTGAAGAAGACATTGAACGCAACTTTTTTCTTCACAAAATATAAACAAAAATGGAGTAGCATCAAATTTTAGCGGTTGTAAAAAACCATGAGATATTTGTTCCGCTACCGCTAGACTCACGCGTTTGTTTTGGTTGTATTTACCCAGAATGCCCTGCGCTGTAGTACACTTCCTGCTTTTGGAGCAGTCACTTCAAGCGAACCGAGACTGAGGTTTGTAGGCAGACCAGAATTCGCTTTGTTGGCTCAAATTAGAGTTTGGTTGCGTATTCACACCTCCACAAACAAACTGGACTTCCAAGACAAGTAAAGTGGAGTTTGATTAAAGCGGATTAAACAGGACTAGTGTGAACGAAGCCTAATTAAGAGACTAAAAACAATAAATATCTCTGTTGTGAACTCATTTCTCTATTTATTCAAGTATTTAGCACCAAGAAGGGTTTTTGGATTAAAGGTATTGCTTATTTCATCAATGTATAGTTATTGACTACAGTTCTTGCAATAAACTTGACTAAAAATTTTAATCATGTCCCAACACCAAATTAAACCAACTGAGGTACGCTTGGCACTAAAGCCGTGCAGTCAAGGTTAAAATGGCTGTCAGGGCTTAGTGTGAGCTGACCTGATGAGAAGGGCTCTGGGATTATTCCCATGTAAAGACAGAAGCTTCCCCCCCACCACTCCGGCTTGTTACCCGCCGGGCCGCTCTGAGGCCCCCTGGTGGCAGGTTAATTAAAGCACCATAGCCCAGCCAAGCTGCAGTAACCCTCCCAAATCCGCAGAGAATGACCACAGCCATGGGAGCTCCTAATCCTGTTTGCGGCCATCAGGAACTACTTCAGTCCCAGCCGGAAGACGGGGAGGTCGGGGACTCGCGAACAAAGGCCCAGCAGAAAGAGGGAGAACCAGGGCGGGTGTGAAGGGGCGAGGCGGAAGGGGTTGGGTGGGGGTACCAAACGTGCATTCAGCGTCACCCCATGCCTCCTTCTGTTTTACTGCCTTTGCTGGTGGAAAACAATCCACAGAACCTCCCTTTTCTCCTGTAACTTGTCGTGACATATCTGACAGGCTCAGCCTCATTTCTGATTCAGTCAGTTCACTGAACAGGAAGAGATCTGGGCAGCCGCGACCCGGCCAACCGTGACGATGTTCTCGCCTGGTTCATTTAAGTTCAGTTTGATCGGCTTGCAAAGATGCAAGCTCGGACAATGGACCTCTGACCTACACCAGCTCATTTCTCATGAATTTGTATTAAAGGTGACCCTGTTATACTTCCTTGAACAGGTTAGGATAGGTCTATGGCCTATACAAAACATGTTCATTACATTTTCTGCACAAAACAATTCTTAGATAATGCTCAGTTCTTCCAAAGTTGAACTCCTTTCAGAATGAGCTGATTTAGGATCTCTGTCACTTTAAATCCAAATAAATGCAATTATAGAACCACACATCTTTGAAAAGCAGAAGTGGAGTCTCCAGCACAGTCAACAACATTGTAAAAACACAAAATCTTACCAAGTATGTTAGTTTTAGTGCAAATTTGAAATGAGACAAAACTAACATACAAGTAACTTTTCATCAAGACATATATATGTTTTGAGTCAATAATTTCTTAAAATCAAAAAGTATGGCTAGCAATTGCAGATTATTTCAGTTACAACATGACATTTTTCCCATGTAGCAAGTGAAATAATCTGCCAGTAGAACTAGTACTTTTATATATATATTTATATTAAAGAATAATTTATTTAAAACAAGCTTTTATATCTTGTTAAAATGTTACTTATAAGTTAGTTTTGTCTTATTTCAAAATGTACTAAGATATTTACACTACCATCTAGATAAAAATATTCAACAACAAAACGCTTGTCTTCTCCAGCAGCCATTGTACAGAGCTTACAGTGGTAAAACCAGCTGACCAAATGTTATTTTATTTATAAATTTTTTTTATTATTTCCTTTATTTAATCATGTAAAACCTCACTGAGATCTAAATTTCATTTTCAAGGGGGACCGGGGCAGAAATCTGCGACGCACAACAACCTGGTTACACAAAGTACAACAAATTAAAACATATGCACAAGTTTAAAGCGTGCCGGAACTCTGCTGGGGTTGCTAGGTAACGGGGCTGGGCTTGGCTGTGGTTGCTAGGTGCTGATTTGTGACGTTACATTCCAGAGGTTTTTGAAACGGCTCATTTTCCAGACACCAGAAATTATTAACTAATTGTCAAAAATCAGCTGGGTGGATATTTTTTAGAGTACTTTGATTGTTTTTAGAGGCAGCACAGACACAAATGGAAGTACAAAAATGTGCAAAATGTGAATTTCCCTTTTGAAAAAGCTGAATTGGTGTTTCCTCGCATGACTTGCTCATGAGATGCTGTCTCACCAGATCGTACACACAATAATCCCCTACCTTAGGACAGAGCAGGGGAGTAAAGGCTACGGTAATCCGGCCTGCATGTTTGCCCCCCGAATGTCGCTTCTCTTCAGGGGGGCTCGGACTTGCGTGAGCTGTAAGCTGCACCTGTGCTTTCTCCCACACTCCAGGGTGTAGACCGAGCCGAGAACCTCAGGAGGGCAGACGGGACGGTGGGCGCGGCAAACCCGATTTGTTGACTAATTTTCGACAAGGTTGCTGAGAACTTTATGCGGCGTCCAGCCCTGCACAGGCGGCGCTCTGTGCTCGGTTTTCCATGATGTGGCGTCTCCATGAGGCAGAAACCACTGACAGAGACACCCTGTTACGGCGAGAGCACTACCTAACTACTCAGGAACCCCTCTGATGTAAAATTATGGTTTTAACAGTGGACAAGCAGAACATATATCTCACTTTCGAGGATTTTCCTTCTTTTGTTGACAGAGCTGATCAAAATGTATCTCCCAGGAGACCTAATTTATTTTTCCCTTTTCGTTTGGAGGTCTAAGATGTAACACCTCACAGTCTCGTGTGAAAACACCCGACTGTTGATTTTTAGTTGCTAATCGACACGGTTAGACTGGGGACTAAAAACTACTAGACTAAAAACACACCTGTTTAATAATAATAATTGAAACACTGACCAACATTTTGATGTGTAATGAATGCACTTGGCAAAATGTAACGTTTACTGGTTTCCTCAATTGTTGACTTTGTATATTTGTGTTTTTATCATGTAGAGCGCTTTGAACTGTCTTGTTGATGAAATGTGCTATACAAATACACTTGATTGATTGATTGACCAAAATTTTAACAATTGTTACATTTTCAGCTGCTGCGGTTCACTTTCACACCGTGTCAAACAAACCAACCTAATTTAAAAACATGTTCTCCTCCTCGCCCGTGGGGGCGCTGCACCAAGAACTACTGAAGGAAACGACACAAAAACCTCTGAAGTAACACGGAGCGCAACTTCATTCTTCATGAAATGTAGACATAAATGAAGTAGCCTTCAGATTTTATCAGTTGTAGGATTCCTCTTTTGTCTCTGGTAAAAGATTGCGGGCCTTTTCTCCCGCAAACGCTAGACTAGCGCATTTGTTTTGGTTGTTTTTACCCAGAATGCCCTGTGTTGTAGTTTACTTCCTGCTTGTGGAGGAAGCAGATGGTACCAGCGAACAATAAAGGATATTTCTATTCCAGTTTTTCTCCAACAGACTCTCTTTCATGACCAAAAAGTTAAGCTTTGGTGTCCAGTCTTATCACTGGTGACTGACTGGCTGTTTTTTTGGGCATGTTTCTCATGTTTGGACCATCAGTTTGGGTGTAAGGTGGCCACGTCTTGGTATGTTTGCCACCTTCTTCTGATTTTTCTATGAAGAAGAGTGGTTTGAGGAAGCTCAGGGCTCTCTGGTTTGTCCAAATGAGGCCTCCTCTATTTTTTATTAAGTGTTGAAGGCTTAAAGTAGCCATAAAATATACGCAAACCAGATAAATTGCATTATTTTCCACTTCTCAGCATAAAATCTCCTTAAAATACATCAAATTTGGTGGTTGCACCATGACAAAAAGTACAAAAGTTCAGGTCATAGGATTGCTTTCAAAGTACATTTAATCTTTATTAGACATATGAACAGAAGCTATTTCTTGTTTGGGAACGCACTGCTGCCTGTAAAGTTCATCTAGGATTAGAAAAGCAACACGAGACAAGAAAAATCATGTCCGTATGTTCCGCCAAAGCGCCCTCAACATTCATCCTTCATCCTCGTCCTGCACACTGCGATTCCTTCAGTCAGCACGAATCATTACAAGCGTCATTCATCCTAGCACCACCGGCTATGATGAGAAATCCAGTGTAATGTACTATAAATATCATGATTGCTCTCACTGGACCATAATGAACATCTTTCATTTGTGCAGCTTACGGTGTTGGTGAGGAGCAGAGGTTGGCCAGGGTGAACTGGCAGCTTATTTCCATATGTACACCCTCGTCTTCCTTTGTGTCACACATTTCACCGACACTTAGAAGCGAGATGGAAAACATGTGTGAGTGAAAAAGAAGAGCAGTGAACATAACAAGGTCCTGTTGTTCTCGCTGTGAAGGACACAAACTGCTTCATAATTTTCTACAGACTCTTTAATCCAAACTGATGCGTTCCTGTGGAAAAACTATGGAATATTTCCTTGGCTTTACATGATGGATTGGCTCATAAATAGTCTAACTTTTGTCTGTATGTTCCTCACACACATGGGATCAAAGTCAAGAGAGAAAGCTTGAGGACACCAACAGCTGTGAACGTGTTTGATCACAAAATGAAAGTGCAAAAGTGTCATGGGTGTCGCCTTTCTAGCCAAAGCTAGAAGTAATAAACTTTAATTGTTATCTAAAGTTTCAATTTAAGGAATTATTTGTTTAATTGAAGCTGTCTTGAGATAAGTTTTTATGAAAAGTGGAAGAATAACTTCCTTATCTGCAGGCGACATCAGCCAGAATCTCAAACTGCTTGTAAATTAAAACAAAATCAATAATTTCCATTGGCATGGTTTACTTTTTGTCTCTTTTCTCTCTCTTTCTACCAACCAGCCCTTTTTTAAGGAAGATTTTGCTTAGAAATGTCAAAATTCATTTTATTTGTTGTTTCTGTTGTTTAGTTTATTTATTTTGGACATTTAAAATGTCTTCCAGTTCCGGTGTTAAATGTTCATTAGAATCTAAAGTTTATTGATCTTTGAGAATGGGTTCTTGCATTATGATGTCATTACTATTATATTACTTGAAAATGGTCTCAAAACAATATTATTGTTTTTCTCAATGACTTAGGAGACAATTTGTAGTTCAGCAAAATTTGTTATCCTGACAGGCCTGAAAATGTAACAAATCTTGCAGTTTTGGTTCTCAATCGAACCAAGTCAACCGGACTATCAGGTGTGAAAGCAGCCTAACGGTGAATTAATTAAATAAACTTATTTTGCCTGTAAATTTGTGTTTACACCCATTCTTGGCTGGTTTTCCATCTGAGGAGCTCTCCCAGCAGCAAACCCCCACATTCCTGGAGAAATCGCAGACTCAACAGGCATGAAATTCATTTCTCACATGGCCGCATCTGTGCCTCCTAATCATAACCTGGACTGACAATTCAATCCCATACTCCAGCGCCTTCTTCCTCCTCCCCGCTCACCCCACGTTTCCTGAAAAAACTCCTTCAGCCTCCCCAAATTACAACCCCCACCCACCTACTCATTAGGCTCTACAAGAAAAACTAAAAAAAAAACAACAAATCAATTAGGAACGTCAGCTATAATTACAGTAATGGCCGTAAGGGAGTCAGTGACCCGGTTCCTCTGGAAGTCCAACCAGCCCACATCCCAAAACCTGCTGGCCTGCAAACGGAGACCAAGCTGGGGTGAAGTTTGGGTGCCGGATGTGGTGTCAAGGTCAGTCTGAGCTGCCTGACTAATGGCTGGTCAGAGCCGGTAATTAGACGGAGAGGCAGAGAGTCCGCCCCGATCCGCTGGAGGAAAACATTTTCTACACTGCACTGATTTATCTAAAACTGATGAATGTGTGAGCTCCGGTAAATTTCAGCATTTTTTCTATCGCAGATCCGGGAATTTACAATCAGAGCTGCAGCACATTTCTGCTTAATCCCAGAGTTCGAATGTGAGGGTAAGCCCCTCAATGATAGCGTGCAGCCAACCTTAAAATCCTCAGTTTGATGTTAAACACGCTTGTGGGAATAAAAAAAAAAACAAAAGCTAGAAAGTCAGTTAAAGCCCACCTATGAAGGTGTCAACTGGAAGTCACCTTTAAAGGCGGAAAAGAAAAAAAATACCATGTTGTGTAACGCGCTAATAGCGAAGCTAGTTTTTCATTTAGCACTTTTGCTAACTTTGATAACAGTTACCGCACTTAGCTTACCCTGAATTACTTTCTCCAGATAAATTTTAAAGTGATGTTTTGTAAACTTTCAGTTGAATAAAGTTCGACATCTGTGCTGAAGTTTTGGTTATAGACTGTTAATATTCATGCTCTTATTTTGAAGTGGGCGAAGACTGTTTACGTAGCACTTCCATTTCCTCTTCACGGTCTCTCTTCTTTATTTCGCCAATAACTTTATTTCAAACAACAGACATACAGGAACAAAATAAAACTTAGACGTAAATACAACGTTTTTTTACCTTTAGGTGTATTTGTGTGTTGTTTTTTTAATTTTGTTTAAACCCTTGTACAGGATTTATAGTTGTCTACAAAATACTTGAATAACATATTAACATAAAAAGAGAAAAAATAATAAAAAATTTGTGTGCCTTTTTCCCCCCAAAAAAACCCAAATGCAAAATATTATAATTTGAGGCCAAATCAAAACAAATTATTCTTTGAGGTAGAGTTGAGAAGATAAAACACAAAAGTAAAAAACAAAACTTTAAGAGGAAATCTGGAATAAAAGTATCGATTTTACCATCTAATACTGATACCAGTTTGGTATCAATACCATTGTTATTTTGAGAATGGAGTTTTTACATCTTAGCATGTCACAATAAACAATAAGTCAATTAATCGTTTGATGAATTAAAACAAGATAAATAATTTCCATTTTGATGATTTCTCGTCTTTCTCTTGTCTCTCAAAAACTGGATGAAAAAGTTTTAAAGTTTAGTGTTTTGGTCTCAACGAGCCTTTATTTTGAAGCACAATTTAGTTTACGTCGACTTTATGATTAATTTTATTGTTTCTGTTGTTTTGTTTATTTATTTTGGATGTCTTCCAGTTCCAGTGTTAAATGTTCATTCTAATTTAAAGTTTATTCATCTTTGAGAATGTGTTCTTGCATTATGGTGTCGTTATCACCATTATATTACGTGAAAATGGTCTCAAAACAACAATATTATCATTTATCGCAATAACTTCTGGGTGACTTTTTCATCCAGTAAAATTTGTTATCATGACAGGCCAATTCATGCCATGAAAAATCTTTTCTAGAGTTCGTTTTGAACCGTACTGAGGCCGTTTGGAGGAGATGGTTGCTTTGGTTCGCACCCTGGTGCGATTGTTGTGCTCACATCTACACAAACAAGCCACACTAAGGGGGGAAACAAACCAAAGTTTATTGTAAACAGACAAAACACAGCAGGTATGAAAACACCCTCAGTGAATTCAGTTGAAGAAGTCGTATTTTCAGCAAACCACATGTCTTTTATACGTTTAGTAAAACGAAATAGTAAAAGAGTTGGCCACAAACAGCTGAAGAAGTTCCATTTATAGAAAACGGCACCTTGAAATGAGCCGGAAACGCGGTTTAAAAACCGCCCTGCCGCACTGCTAATGAAGCACCGCTGCGCTCTCTCAAATTTTCTGACGATGAACCGTCGGGAGTGGAAAAAACCGCGGTTCAGGACCGTCCAACACCCGTCTTCAAGCGGGGAGTCTGCTGCTGTGAGCGTTGTGTCAGCGCAGGCCGCGGCCAGGGTGATCTGGCAGTTTGGCAACGCTGAGCTCCAGCCCCCTCGCTCCTTGGATTAATGCCGATTGTTTGGGAATGACTCGGAGCTCCGGACCACACAGGGAGAAGCAGCGGAGGGGGGACCTGCGAGAGGCTGCGAGAGAGCGAAGGAAAACCTTCAGCAAGGAGCTTCAATCTACTCTGACGGTTTCCTTTCGTTCTCCATCTTTGTGCAGCGCGGACATAAACTCTTTCTCTCTTTGTCTGAAACCCTCGATGTTTTCATTGAGTCTTTGAGAACCAATGCCTCGTGCCTTTTCTTTTCCTGGGGTCCAAATTAAACAGTATTTCCTGAAATATGGAGTAGTTGAGTGTGGCGTATCTGTGCAGTGTTTTGTGGGAGGTCTGGAGCGCGGTGTGGGAGAAACACAGGGAGGGATGTGAGGCGGACAAATCATCGAAAAGATGCTGGCTTCAATTAGCTGAACAATTCCAAGATCCTACCAAGTATTTTTGCTTAGTTTCATACAAAAACTAACTCACAAGTGACATTTATGCAAGATATGGGAGCTTGTTTTAAGTCAATATTGATTTTAAAAAATGTACATTCACTGGCAGATTATTTCACTTACTATTTTGCCATGTTTTAAGTAAAACAATTTAGTACTTTTCATCAATATTGAGGGATTATAAGCTTAAAACAAGCTAATATATGGCTGAAAAGTTACTTGAAATTTAGATTGGTTGTATTTCAAGTGTACTTAGATTTTTCCAGCAGAAACTAGGGTAAAAATACTTTGTAAAATTTTGTGTTTTGCACAATGTATCTGCACTAACATCAGTATTGGATGATTTTAGTCTTTTTTTTTTTTTTTCACAAATGAAAGAAGGCTGACGTTGAAATCCGATATTTATTTCCATCTTTTCACCTTTTTTTGAGGGGAAAGAGGTTTGTCGTGTTGTATTTGTTTGGTCATTTTTTTCTTTCGAAAAAAGTTTATTGGCACTTGTGACAGTTAAAATCATAGCATTTTACAATTACACAGAAATTTCCACATCTATTTGTTTGGTCATGTGAGAGTGCAGTGAAGCAGCAAAGGATTGTGGGAGTTCAACCGAAGCAAAGAAGCAGTGGGGAGGTCAAAGGTTTAGTCGTTTTCTTCAAGGGTAGTGAAATATCTTAACATACTTGAAATAAGACCAAATTAACTTAGAAGTAACTTTTCAGCAATATATAGGAGGTTATTATAAGTCAATAATTCCTTAGTATTTACGAAAAAGTACTAGTTTATTTCACTTATTTCGCAGTCAACAGGCACTGTGCCGTTACCTAGCAACCCCAGCCAAGCCCAGCCTGTTACCTAGCAACCCAGTTCTAGTTTAACTGGCAGATTATTTCACTGATGTTCTTTTCCATCAGTATTAAGGAACTATTGACCCAAATCCAGCTCCTATAACTTGCAGAAACTTGTAAGTTGGAGTGTTTTCACAGCTAATAGTTCGGTAGACTCGGTTCAACTGGGGATCAAAATTGCATCATTTGTTACACTTTAAGTTTGCTTTCACACTGACTGAGTTAAATGAACCAAACTCTTTGAAAAAATTTTACCTCTCCTGGCCTGTGGTGGCGCTGCACCAAGAACCACAGGAGGAAAAAACATGAAAACCTCTGAAGAAGACATGAACGCAACTTACTTCTTCATGAAATGTAAACAAAAATGGAGTAGCATTAGATTTTAGCTGTTGCTGGATTTCTGTTTTGTCTCTGGTGAAAAATCACAAATCAGCTCTCCCGTTACCGCTAGACTCATGTGTTTGATTTGGTTCTATTTACCCAGAATGCCCTGCGCTATAGTCCACTTCCTGCCTTTGGAGCAATATGCAGTCCACTTGGCATTCACATATACATTCAATCTGCACCAGTCACTTCAACCGTACCGAGGCCAAAGTTTCTAGACAGACCAGAATTTGTTTTTTGGTCCAAATCAGATTTTGATTAATGCATTCACACATCTACAAACAAACTGAATTTTTTAGACAAATAACCTATACTTTGATTAAAGCGGAATAAACAGGACTGGTGTGAATGCACCATTAGTTTTATCTTATAACTAGCCGAAAGCTACTTGGTCTGATTTTGTGTTTTTGCCATTTGTCTCTGAACTCATCACCGGTGTTTCCCAGCAATTTGCAAAAGTATGTTTGGGAAACACACATTTATCAGTCGAGTCACCAAAAGTTCTCCTGTAGGGGAGGATGTTGACGAAGAGCTGTCGGCCTGCTCGGTGCAAATGAAGCGAAACGGGAGAGAATAAAACTCAGGAGCTGAAAGTGACAGCAAACACGAGACTGGCAGCTGTGTTTATGGAGCAGGGTGTGGGAGGCTCCAGCGCCGTCCAGAAAATGGCTCCCATGACCCGCCCAGATGTTGCACTGTGACTCGATCGTGTTCATGTGGGAGCGCCGGTACTGATATCAAGTTAGTTTCTACTCCCTGTCTGGAAACGGAGAACTCACAGTCAGGAATGTTTGGTGAAATATAAGCATGTGTGGGTGGCAATGACAGGTGCTGGAACAGTAATCCTTCAAAATAAAATAATTATATTTTGAAGGATTTACTCATTTCTTCTCAGATAAGTATGTTTATCCGTGTTTTGTTTATTTCTTGTTTTTATTTTAGTAAAATCTATGAAGAGGAACTCACGTCAACAGATATCATGCAGTTATGTTTTTACACCAGCAGGTGGCATAGCCTGCAGTAACTAACATAAACAAATAACTTACTACATTAAAATAAATGTATCATTCTGCACAGTTTTCAACTTAAACATGTTAGCTTAGCATTCCTTCTTTATATCTTTTCTGTCATTTTTCTTATGATCTTAACTTCTTTGTTTTAGCAGTTTTCCCATCAGGAAAGAAAAATCTTCTTCTATGGTTGTACCATTACAACATAGAAGAAGATCTTTAAGTTTGAGCTAAATATTTCCATCCATCCATCGTCTGTTCACCCTTGTCCCTTAATGGGGTCGGGAGGGTTGCTGGTGCCTATCTCCAGCTACGTTCCGGGTGAGAGGCG
>CAEGAE010017200.1:0-98295 GCA_903067095.1 Girardinus metallicus
TATATATAATTATTATTATTATTATAAATACTTAAACTGCTACAAACAAGGACATTACCATAGTTGTTATTATAAGTATTTATAATAATAATTATTATGTATTTTATGTAAAAGGTGAATCAGGGTCAAAATCAGAAACAGGATCAAGATGATGATGATGGTTTAAGGAACCTTGCCTGTACAAAACAGACCTGACAATAAAATAGAATTTTAATTCTATTTATAAAATGAAAATTATTCTATTAATATAATCTATACATGTACACATTTTTTTCTTTTTACTATGGTAAATAAGTTTATATTATAAATATAATTAAACTCATGTGAGTTCTCAATATTCATTAGTATTAAATCTCTTAATATTCCATTTTAGCACACATAAAATAGTGTTTCACCACAGTACTTTCCATTTAAATGCTTCAATGTGACATAATAACATATTCAAATAAAGTTAGCACTGACTACTAGTGATGAGATAATGGAATTGCACAAAGACACTGAATGGTGTTAGTTCTCATTTGGTTTATTTTGTGCTTAAAAGAAATTAACCCTATATTGCCATTTTTATCACATTTAATACATGAGTTTATGTGGCCTCTTTTTATCCACCATGAACAATACTTACCCAAACAACCTAATGTATATAATTTGAGACTTGTATTCTGCAATCTATTGAATTATCCTTGCACTGCAGGCAGAAAAACAGTTTTTATTTCTCTTTTCAAAATGTCTCCTCACATGAGATTACATGTGTTTTCTAGGAATGTCTTTGCCAATTTTAAATAACATACGGTAAAAATAATATATACATTGTTATTCACTTTTTTAAATTAATGCTTTATGTTTAGAAATATACACAATTACTTAGAAATGTATTTGTTACATTATAATTAAATGATGAAATGTGTGTATCATATCTGGTACTTCAGGTATTTAAGGTTTATTTAAGGTTTATCACTTAACAGGCTGCGACCTGTTCAGCCAGGTAATGTAATGAAACGTAATGTAATATTTTTATAAAGTAATCCATGTCATACCAGCAACAAACTTTTTTTACTCAATAATCATTAAATGTCATTTCAAAATAAATTTTATGTTCTTTCACAATAGTAGTTATTCTAAAACCATAGTCCTTGTGGTATATTGACTAGTTATTTATGTGTATTTCAGATTTAGAAAAAGAGTAGAGGAAGAGAAGAGAGAAAGAAAATACTTTGAAAAGTCATCAACATGACAATGTATGGAAATTAAAGCTACATAAATTGGCTAGAAGATATGAGGATTATGATGAGGACTGGACTTCTCCAGCCATAGATGATAAAGAGTATTCAAATACCGACTATGATGAAGACTGTCAGATTAAAGTATCAGACCAGTATGGTAGTAGAGGTCCAAACAACTACTCTGACACAGTCAGAAATGAATCAGTGAAGACCAATGTGAAAAGCAAAGAATACAAATGGAGAAAAATATGGTCAAGTTCCATATGTTGACGTCATTGCCAGTGTTCAGGAAGGCACAGAGAACAGGTGTGCCATGACTAGGAAAAGCTACCTAAAGCAGTGGTGCCCAAAGTCTGTCCTGGAGGGCTGGCATCCTGCATGTTTTAGTTCTCGCCCTGGTTTAATGCCCCTGGATCAAATGATGGCTCATTAGAAGGATCAAGAAGAACATTGACCTGCTGAAAAGGTTGTTACTACCAGCAGACCTAAAGTGTTCCATACTTTCTAAATATTACAGGCAACATTTGTTGTTGTGTCTAAAACTCACATTGTCGAGAGCCAAAAGTTCTAAGAAAAGCCTGCCATATCAAATGTGACACAAAAAATATATCATAAACTAAAAGATGTGGCAAAATATTGTTTTAGATTTTGTTTCAAGGCTCTATGGAGATCCTAGTTGTAAGAAATTAAGACATTTTGATGGGTTTACAGGGTTACGAAGATGAGGGCTTTTTAAATAAATCTTTAAATTAATAAAATGAATAAAAATAAATAATTCTTTAAGAAAATGTATTTTTGGAAACCTAATTTCAACAACAAAAATAAAATGGTAAAGGAAAATATATATATTATCAACAGAAATGGGAAAAATTACCCTGGTCACAATTGACTTAGGAGCATTTTGTACTAATGACTGCCACCCTTTTCAGATTTTGTTTTATGAAGCAGTGTACAATTTCACGTTATAGCTATAAAATACTTTGTATTGAAATGTAAAATCTCAATTAAAATACAGTGAAGTTGACAAGATGCAAAAGAAAATTAAGGCTATCAAGAGCTTCAGTTGGGTGAACGGTCGGACCACCTTGTGTCGGTTAACCTTGAGAACAGAATTTTCTGAGTTCCTTCTCCTAGATTCAAATATGAAGAAAGTTAAGACTGTGTTATTTTCACTCTGCCTTCTGTAGAAAATTTGAGCAGTACCAGGCACATGTCACAAAAGCCTTCACAAACTCATCAATTTCATACAACCTGGTTGTAGATTTTGGTAGAACAGTTGTATCAGACTTGGAAGTGAAAGTGAGGTTAACTAAAAGTGAAAGGTAACCACACAAGTTTTTGGGTCGACGTGAAGACTTTATTTTGTTTTTTGTTTGTTTTGCACTGGGAAGAGAGAAGTGTTTGCCAACTAGTTGAAAAGCCCGTTTGTCACCCCCCTTTGACTCTGCTGTTCAAACATCTGCATCTGGTCCAAACTGGGGTGAGATAAGAACTGAGCCAATGGTTGGAAGTGTTGCCACTCCAAATTGTAGAAATGTAGAGATGGCAACCAGTTTGTATGCATTCCAGCTGAGATCAGAAAACACATCATACCAATTCTGCTCTGCCCTCTAAATGTGTTCATCCTGCACTGTAATACCGGTGGGAATAGGAAATAACCACAAAATGAGGCTGCAGAACTGTTCAATTCTACAGATACACTAAAATTCCCAACAAATTCACTCGCCCATCTAAATAATTGAGTTTGAGTGTTTCAATCACATCCATTGGCACAGATATATAAAATTTTGCTCATGTGAAAGAATGGGCATCTATCAGTGAATTCTTGTCAATTGAAGTCAGTCATGCCATACCTCCAAGCTTTGTTTCCATGATGAATGTGCACAAAACTTTGCCAGTACTCTGTTAATGTGGAAAAAACACAATTTCACAATTGCAATGTTTCCATTAAGTAAGAAACTCAACTAAAATCACACATGAATAAGTTAGTTCACGCTATAAGAAATTAAAAAAACATGCTGTGCCAATCATCCTCCAACTACTTCCTGTCATCTTCTTCTTTGTAATTTTAGCCACTGGCAACACCCGTTGTTGATTAGATGACTCATGATACAAAAGTGTTTCCATTGCAATTTTACAAAATAAACCAATTTCAATACAACCCAAAAACCTCCCCATCCTAATACAGAACTGTATTGAAAATTTATGTTTTGTCAAAATCAATGAATTTTCATTAAGCAAATTTATTTTTGTATTTCCAATTTACGTAATTTTAAGGTAAATGGAAAAGCAACTAATATTCCAATAATGTTGAAAAAACACAATTTTGCATTTGCGCTGTTTCTATTCCAGAAGAAATGCAATTAAAATCACACATTAATAAGTTTGTTCACGCAATAAGTCATTAAAAAAACATGTAGCACCATCATCTTCCAACCACTTCCTGTCATCTACACGTTTTTTTTAGTGACTTATTGCGTGAACAAACATAACGTGTGATTTTAATTGCACTTTTTATTTAAGGGAAACAACGCAATTGTCAAATTTAGTTTTTCAACATTATTGGAACATTAGCTGCTTTTCCATTTATCTTAAAATTACATAAGTGCTTACAAAGATGCTTACATGGATTACAAATCTAATATTATACACGGACAGTTATTGAGACTATTTTCTCTCCATAAAGATGTCACTTAAGTTGATATGTGTGTGAAGTCAGTTGTTTTATAATGCAGCAATACTGATGTTTGATTAGTGCTTAGACTGCAACAGAGGCCCGACCTGGCACCTCCCAGCATGTTAGAGAAATGTTACATCGTATGTGCCCATAAGCAGTATCACCTCAATCTTCATCGACCAGACTCTTCTTCAGCAGCTCTTTGTAAGAACTGGAATTCAGGTCCGCCTCGCACTTCAAACAAAGCCTCTGCTCGAGATGAGCGACACAGTCAGATTGAGAGGGGTACTGAATTTTAGATAAACCGACACCCAGACAGTGACTAGCAGCTTCTTTAAGGCCTCTCGAGGGAATTCAACTTTGCAGTTTGCCCCCACCAGCATGAATGGGAATTCAGTCATCTTTTTTTCCATGATAAAAATAAGTCTTTAAAGTTCTTTCAGAGCAGGCCACAAGAACTTTGTTTCATTGTGTTGCTGGAGCTTCAGACCTCTTATAAATAATGAATGAGGACTAGCTGTTTGCCTTGTAAAATTGTTTCCAAGTAATGTAAGCCCCATGCTCAGAGGGTGCAGTCGGTGAGAGAGTAATGTATCCGCACTTCTTTCACCTTTGGACCAGCTGCTCTCAATAAATGTTTCTAAATGTCTCTTATACTACACACCTCTCTTCCCTTTTGCACCTGTGATTTAAACAATCTGCTCAGATTAGTTGTTCTTTTTTGGAAAAAAATACCTAAAATATGCAGCTTCAGGAGCTTTTCCAGTGAATACAAATTAACTCCATCTGGTATTTATTGTTAGTCTGGTTAAAAACTAGCCATTTGCTTCGTCCAAATGATCTGGGCTCTTGACTATTGAAAAACGATTGCTTCCTGGAGGTGTGGACTCATTTAAGATTTTACCATAATGTTGTAATGCGCCAGTTCGATGCTATGTAGTTTACAGGATAATACACCTGCTAGTGCGCAGGTGAACAAGATGGCTGTTAATGTTAGTTCAATTTTTGGAAGAGTGACCAAAATGGACTGAATGACCTTGTTCACTTTCTCTGACTGTTAAAACTACAGTCAGACACAATTCTAAAACAGTGACCTGGTTGAAACTCTAACAGAGGAATTCAAGTGAATGGGTAAAACCCTAGACTATGCCGTGAAGTGAGATTATAATCGAGCAAAATTGTGCAGGAAGGGTAATGGTCAGGCTAAATTAATAAGGCTTCCAAGTTAAAAAAAAACTAACAAAAAAGAGCATTAGAGCTCGTTACAGAACTAGTGAGGTGAACCTTATGTTGTTTTGACTGAATTAAAGTCATCAGTAAGCTCAGTTAAAGCAGCACGCTATGAGCTGAGCAAAAGGCAAATCTCTGGGTGGAGGGCAAATGAAAAGTGGGATGAGAGGGGTTACACTCACATCGAACAGGGGGAAATCAAGGGATTCACAGAGGGAACCTGGGGTCATGGAGAGTAACTAATGAGCCTAGATGATTCACGCTCCGTCTCCCCCCGCAGGGAGCGAAGTCCTATGCAGAGTGGAGGAACGAGAAAGGTGTGTTTGGGCCAACACATTCCATGACGCAGCCTGTCAGAGGCCAGAGGGCCAAGGCAGAGTGGGGGGAGAAGAGGAGCTATTAATGCAGATTGAATTGAAGTCTTCTGCATATTGCTGAATAGAACTGTCGTTCTGTGAGCAAGCAGAGAACAATAGGGCCATTAGGCTTTTCAGAGAAATTAAAGATACTCTGTAAAGTCCTTGCACTGCAACAAGCAGCTACAGTGCAACCAGTCATACTCTTTGAACTTTTCACAGTTTTGAAGACATTTCTGCTCATTTTTCTTCACAAAATTAGAGAAAGCTCATTCATTCAGACCAAACAGAGGATCAGTAAAAATATAATATTGCTACACATTTTTTAATGGCTTCATGTGGATCTCTGCAGGTCATCCAGAGTAAAGTCTGGAACATACTCCAAAAAACCTGAAAATTTAGTTCTCTTTCTTAGAGAAGGAGCTCATTGTTTTCCTTCAACTCTGGTTGTGAGTTTCTGCAACTAGTTGTTGAAACATCACTATTTTTATTATGTGGTGTTTGATAACTCCAGAAAGACTGATGAGAAATGTGAAGATAAAGCAAAAAATGTTGACTTTTAACTCCATTTCAGCAGCTCTGTCCTTTGTTCTTATTCTTGCCACCCCGAGTAATTGATCAGCTGGTTGCAACTGACTGTATTCAGAATAAGAGGATGAATACAAATGCACACCATACTTTTATAACTACTTTGTAAAAATGTGACTCACATTTAATCTCCACAAACTCCTTTGAAGTTTGTAGTTGCAACATGTGAAAAAGTTAAATGGATGTGAATACATGAAAAAGTTGAAGTTCTCAAAACACTTAAAAATCTGGTCAAAACAGTTGAAACCTCCCTTTAAACAGAGTAGGAAAGTAAAAAATAATTTACCAAATGATCTGCAATCACTTTGTATGATGACAAACATGCTGATCGTGTTCTGAAGATGTGTTGAGGGGGAATTTTTAACAAGTGGCAGAGAGAGAAATGACATTCAACTGCTGAGGTCAGAGACCCAAAGGGTAAGGTATTATTCATACATAGCTTTTCCTGGTGCACGTGCTTCAGTTTGAGTGATATGTCTGTTTTACAGTTGCCCTTTTGACATAAACTTTCTTTACCTTTCTGTATATTACCTATTTTTGCTTCGTTTTAATAGTCTCGCCTTCTTCTTTGGACTTTTAAATCCCCTCTGTTCAGTTGTGACAAACATTTGATTTGCCTACAAGGATTATGAGCTGGCGATGTCTGCTGGCGATAAGCGCGTGAGTTGGGGAGAGAAGTGTCAAATATCTCTAGTAGTTATTAAAATAGATACTAAATATCCATCTAGACTTTTAAACCTCTGCGCCCGCTGATTGGCCAGCGCCTGGTCACATGACCACGTGCAGTCAGTCGCTGTGCGGTGCCTCGAGCCAGCGCTGAGTGGAGCCTGTCTGCCAACAGCTTCAGCAGCGGCTCTATCTGGATTCTACTTCACTCACTGACAATTAAAGGAAGGCCCCCCTTTCTTCTCATTTTCGAGGATTATTCGTCACCATGGGCGACAAAAAGAGCCCTACCAGGTAATGCGACCGCCCTCGGTCGGTTTAGGTTCGGGTTTGTGCGTTCTGGGATCGAGATTTGGATGCGTTTCTCTCACGCAGAGATCGTTTCTCCCCTTTTTCAGTTGGGTATGCCACAGCTAGCTAGAATAGTGCAGTCACTATGGCGGCTTCTCGTTCCCTGCGAGCCAGTCACTTAACAGACAAAGAGAAATTTTTACGAGGAGACGCCGGGCATTCCATGTAACGCTACTCTGTTTCGACGAAGCCTGTTGGAGGGTCAATGTCGAAATTGGCTTTGTTTGGTATCGGTTTCGCGTGCCGACCCACTAAGCTTCGATACCGAATTTTTTTATATAGCAGCGCTTCTCAGCCCCGCTGCTAGCCTAGCTGACGATACAGTTGGACGCTGTGGATAGTCGCCCGTTTTTGTGTGGATACGTATAACCCAAAGGAGCTCTCCCTGGCCGGGACTCGAACCCGGGGTGATAATGACAACACCGCTATACCTTTGTGCCCGTTTTGAGCAGCTCGGATATTGAGCAGCGGGCTCCCCATGTGTTACAGTCTTCTACTGTTCTGTTGTTAATTAATGAAACGTGTTGGTGGCATTTGTTAAGCCAACTTGACCCTTAATAGTTTTTTTTTTCTGTTTTTTATTTTTTTTGTTATTGTTTTTTATAAGGCCAAAAAGACAAGCCAAACAGACGCCGGACGACGGCTACTGGGACTGTAGCGTGTGCACCTTCAAGAACACCGCCGAGGCTTTCAAATGCAGCATCTGCGATGTGAGGAAGGGCACATCCACAAGGTAACGTAGTCTCCCTCTCTTCGTCTCTACCTCCTCTCGTCTGTCTGCGCGTCTCTTTTTTTCTCTCCTCCTCCTACTCTCCTTGCTGCTGCTGCTGCTGCTTTGCATAGCATTTCATGGGAATGAAATGCTATGCAACTTTGATCGACTGCCTGCTTCTGATACTTGTTGATTGTGGCTGTTGTTCGGATCCTGTTTTTTGATTTGTATGCATCCGTCTAGGTAGGCTGGATGGACTGGATTGTTGGTACAGTAGAGTATGAGGCTCCATACTTTAGAATAGCTGAGTGAAGGCTGTACTTATCGTCATGGTGTGAAACATTGCAGCATCTACCTGTAGGATTCCAGGAGGTTATTGTAATGGTGCAGCAATGTGACTTGTTACTTTGATGGAAGTTTAAGAGTCATTTAGCTATACTTTCATCTTGTAATGGTTTCTAAAACCATTACCTTTTTTTGCCAAAAGGTCAAGCTTATTACCTTTTTGCTATTTTGCCCTGTATTGCTGTGAAACAAAGTATGCTACAGGCTCCTTGGAAGAAGTTTTGCAGAATTGTGTGCATGAGATATTTGAGTTTGAAGTTGTTGAAAATGAATATTTTGTTAGATTTTTCTGCAGCTGTCAGTTTGAGCTCAGTGGCAGCCATGCTGGTGGATTTTTCTGGAGATTAGGAAGTTGGACATTTTGATATGGGGAGTATTTACTGAGGTGGTAGTTAAAGGTTTGAGAAAAGGTTGAGGTAATAAATACTAGTTTACTTGTATAGCACTTTTAAAACAGGTGGAAACTGCACCGCAGTTCTGTACAAAGACACATAAAAACTATGAAAGTAAAACTTTTCTTTTATGATATCACAACAGAAATTACAGTACCAGACCTCAATTTGAAGGCCAATTAATAAAAGTAAGTTTTGAACTGTAGTCCTATAACTCCTTGTTTTGCTGTGATTTTTCTCACTTTTATCCCCTCATAGCTTCTTTTTTGCTGAGAAACCTGTCTGATTCCCAGAATTGCACTCAGTCAACGCTTTATCTCCAGTCTTAACTCAGCCCCAGATGTCCCAGGCGTTTTCCCCCCTGAACCTGATGCAGGGTAGGACTCTGCAGTGTCAGCACAAAGCGCCTTCTCTTATGGGAAACTGAGCTTCAAAAACACGGGTGCGTCGCAACGGGATTCCCTTTCGCTTCTTGCGTACGGCAACTCCTACTCCCGCTGTGGGGAATGTTTTCTGGTGATGAGTCGCCTGTGCCACGGCTCACTCACATCACCAGTTGCATGTTGATAGAGACAGATGAGTCATGTGTGGTTTCGTTCACAAGTCCCTCCGCTTAACTTTTTTTTTTTTAGTTGTGGTTTTTACAATAAGTGTCTTGACTGACATCACACAAAACAGGGGAGCGACCCACGTAACTGCTTCACGGTGAACGCAGTAGACGGAGTTCAGTCTTATTTGCCTGAGTCCCCTCGCCTCCATGCTGACTTTCCAGCTGCGAGTAACTTAAGACCACAACTGACAACTCTGGCTGAGGGAAGCAGGAAGCTAGTGTATCTCGGTCGCTGCGTTTTGGCACTGGGCTATTTCTCTTGTTTTTTTGGGAACATGGGAGCACTTGACATCACTGCAGCGTCTTTCACAAACACCTGTTTGATCCTAAGTGTTAACCTTTGATTAATGTGGCTGTGTCGTGGTAGGGCTGCCTCTTTTTCTAAGAGCTAATTAGCCAGCTTTTCCTCTCCATTTGATGTGTTCAGACTAAGCAAGATGCTCTTGGCTAAATGCTTCACACTTTAAGGCTGTGTGGATATTTTGTCCACCATTTTTATCCGAGTATGAATTCATGTATTAAGTCACAAGTGTTTGCTAATTTCACTTTATCAGAAATAGGACTGATAATAAATAAAAACATTTACTCTAATAAAAACATTTGCTGGACCATAAATTGTCCCAGATTTTGCTGTGATAAATGATATCATTGCTGTTTTGAGACCTTTTTCAAGTAATTTTATGGTAGTTGTGTAATAATGCAAGAGTTTAATGAGCTTTAAACTCTAATGAACATTGTAGCATCTGTAAGATATTTCAAACATCCAAAATAAATAAACAAAAGAACAGAAACGATACATAAAATTAACTATGAAGTCTCTATAAAATAACATCATCCTTGGGGAGGGGGAAGGCTGGGAGAACCAGACTGATGGGAGAATGAGAAAAACAATACATTTTGCAGATGGAAATTATTAAGCTAGTTTTAATTTATCATGCAATGAACTGATTTGTTGCTTATTGTGACAGGCCTAATTGTGACCAACACAATCAGAATTTCAGGAAGTTTTCTTGCTGTTTTTTTCTGCCAGTTGCACATGATGTTAAAATGAAGAGTGGTCTTTAGTGTCCTGGTAGGACCAAAAAGAATTCAAAACCAGAGTTCAATTCTAAATTCTACTGGACGGTACACTTTCCAAGAAGTTATTGCAGTAGCCAATAATGTTGTTCTGAGACCATTTTCAACTAATATAATAATAATAGTTTATCAATGCAAGACCACCCTCTCAAAGATAAAGAAAAAGCCTTGAATTTCTACTATGGATGCACCGATTGTAGTTTTCTGGCCAAAGTCAGTTTTTTACTGACCTTAAAAAAAACCTGACCTGCTGATTACAATTTTGGCCAATGCTAATTATTTGTTTTTGAACGTTGCCAAATACATCGAGAGAGTAACTATTGTTGACAACCAACATGGGAACAGAACCTGGTGTGTGGCTCTGTCAGTCAAACTTCTCTCACAGCAGAACCGGAGAACAGTGGTTGATTTTCAGACCGTTATTGAGGTGGATAAGATCCATCACATGTCTTCCAAAAATAAGAACTCTCATTGTGATTTTATCGGTTCACCCTAATTTCTGAAAAAAATTTAACAACATGGAACTGGACAAGATTTTAAAAAGCCAAAATAAATAAACGAAACAACAATATTAAAATGGGCTCTGAAGCATCTGTAACCAAAATTGCATTTAAAAGAAAAAAAGAAAATAATCATTCAGCTTAGACAGGGAAAACAGGCAAAAATGGTAGATAAGGCTTCTGTAAAAACTAAATGAATAAAAGTGCAAGTCTTCTGGATTAAAGCGGAGCATCTCTTTAACAACTGTTGTCCAGATGGAAATGATTTGTCACACAGTTAATTCATTTATATCTGACCATGATAAGCATAATAATTCATTCACCACCATCTCTTGCTGACCAGTATCCGCTACAACAGGTAGCAGTCATCGGGTGCCTTTGCAGGACTCACCCTCTGTAACCCTGAGTTTACCAAGCTGTCTTTTTGTATTTCAGGTGAATATTTCCATCTCTAGAGTCATTAAAACACCAACATGGGGTTCGATGATGATGACAGGGCTGTGTGATGATGAGCAGAGAACAGGTTGCACTCTGAAGCTGGAATCACAATACTGGTCTTGGCAGTAGTAGGTAAACCAAGTTAGTTTCCTCTGCTGTGGTTGAGCTAATGAATGCAGGGATATGAATTGAGAAGTTATTACCTCATAGCTTCTTAAAACTTTATGTTTAAAACCTGTCCAATGCTGGACACAGCTTTTATGTTTTTAAAGGTTTTTTTTTGGCACTAGTGGCCTTTATTTGAAGAGGCTATGACAGGAAAGTAGGGTTAATGATAGAAAGGGAAGACATGCAACAAAGGTCACCAGGCCAGGAATTGAAACTGCAATGGGCCGCGTTGAGGACTAAGGCCTCCTTATGTGGGTTGTGCCACCACAGCACCACAGAACCCGGCTTTATCAGCTCCTAACTCAGGCCTGGACATCCTGGACCAGGCCTCCCTTTCTGCAAAGGCACTTCTTGACCTGAAGCACGATGCCCAAGGAGGAATAATCTACTCTTCTCCCATTCTGACTCGTAAACAAGAAAAGTGTTTTGCTTGTTTGCACCTGAACTGGCCGCTAATCTAAAAGTCTGTGTAGGACCAAGTGTTTAGCCTGAATAAGTTTACACACCCAGCGAAGTAGCTTCTATCGTATTAAACCTTTTCTGGCATCTGAACCTCGTTGCTGTGTGAATGACTGTGTGCTGTTGCAGATTAGGTTTGCTGTATTTTACTGTTTGGTATTCACCTCTGGCAGCCCTGGGGCCAAAGGAAAACAATTAGGAGAAGTTTGAAGCTGACTGATGGTGGGGATCACAGGAAGTCTGGAGGTGCCTCAGTCTTTGACTGCTGCACTGTTATCAGCCATTTCAACAAGCTTTCATCTGCCTTGTATTTTAAACAGAATGAGTTTTTTCCCCTCATATGTCTGAGAAGCTGAGAGCTCTGACTTTAGTCAATATTTTATTTGGAAATGTTCTGATCATGATGATTCTTTTATTTGTTGCTTCTTTTTAATATCAGCATTTCACTGTTAAAAGGTTTTCCCATCTTTTCTTAACCTGTCACAATAACAAATTTTGCTGGCTGACATTGCGAAAAACAATAATATTGTTGTTTTTCTGAGACAATTTTCATGTAATATATTGATAATGCCATTATATTGCAGGTCCACCCTTTCAAAGATTAATGCATTTTAATTTTGTACAGAACGATTCACTCTGGAACTGAGGGACATTTAAATATCCCAAATAAACACAACAACCAAAAACGGTAAATGAAATAGATTAAAAAGTCTCTGGAAACAAAATTGCTGTTCAAATATAATCAGAATGGAAATGATCAAGCTCATTTAATTAATAATGCAATTAATTGCTTATTGCAACAGGCTGTCACCAGTCATATGCTGCTGAAGCCCATGATTAACTCCGTTTAGAAAGCTGCTCTCTGTCACTTGTTTATGAATATTTCCCTGACTCGGCGTATTCAGCCTTCAGAAAGCCCATGTTGCTCTTGCTAACAATGCTTTTTATGAGTAACAGTTTGCAGATGTTGTGGGGTATTATGCATGGTTCGTGTACTCGTTGATAAGTCCAAACATAACATATTTGAATGTGGTTCTGACTAGATGTGTGTGGATGTAATTTGCAGAAAATTTGTTTTACAGCATCATAAAGTTGTCTTATGCTGTAAAATCTAATGAGTGCTTTTACTGTGTTGGGTTGCTAGGTCACATGATGCAGACAGGAAGTTGTAAGAGCCAATATAGTCTGAATTTTAATGTGAGCGCCATCTTATTGGGTAAGAAATACTTGGATTGTCAGAGACCACACAGACCCTATCAAGAAAAAAGTTCTAATTCCATTGTAAAGTATTTTTTTCTAATCCAGCTGATCTGATTGAGGAGCGCCTCATAACATGACAGTTTATAACAACTAATGTGGAAAACTCCAAACTCAGGCCTGGTGTGTACAGATCTTCAAAGCTGATGTTTTTTTTTTAGTCTATGGCTTTAATAGTACAAGCTGAACCAGGCTTGTGTGTTTTTTGAATAAAATATTGGAATGAAAATGTGAATTCAGTTGTACTTAAAAGTGCTTTAATGATGACATAGTCCAGATAACTTCACAGAAAAATCAGACTAGTTGGAGCAAAATATACCTTTAAGCTTTGTTGCATCTACGTATGAATGAGATTTATATTTATTAGTAGCTTAAATTGAAAACAAGAGAGCTACCTGGATATGTTACCTGGATATTAAATCTCATTGGTCCAGATGGTAGACATAAGTAGATCACCTTAACTTTCTGTATTCCTCCACATTCTTTATAATGTAAAGATTATTTCCTTTCCCTTGCTTCTCTCAGCACCATTATGTTTTAAACAGGAAGGATAAGGATAAGTAGAGGCTGAATGGATAAAGTATGAACACATACTGTGTGTGGGCGTGTGTGTGCGTGTGTGGGGGTGTGTGTGTGTGTGCAGGTTTGTCTGTCTTTTCCAGTGATGGATTAGACTCATTCGAATAATCCGTGGATTCCACCACTGTCACATTATGGCAAATTGTCTGGAATAATGGAATTACATAAGAGTAACACGCCGGCACTCAATTTCTAAATGCAGGTCTCTACGCCCCACCCCCTCCGCAGACGGCAGCCCCCACTCACATGAAAAAATCCAGCATTATCAGCATCTGTGCTGAAGTCCGGGTAGACCTAATCTTTACGTGCTAATTGCTAGCTTTAAATGTTCCTAATTACTTCATGGGATTTGACTGTGTGTGAGTGATTAAATACAATAGCCAATTTGGCGATCTGACAAAACAATGAGAAAGCTGTTGAATTGTGGGGCTCCACCCAGTGATTGGGGGGAGAAAAGATGAGATGAGCGAATAAGTGTGACAGGCAGAGAGGGGAATGGGGGAGTCTTCATAAAACACAGAGGAAGGCACATGAGGACAAGAAAGAGAGTGGGGAGTGTTTTCAAATGTGGGTTGAAGACTGTTGGACGAGAACAAAAGAGGGAAAGCAGGAAAGAGACGGGAACAGAGAGAGGCGTTAGGTTGAAGTGAGAAGAAGAGATGTGGTGCTCACTCAACCAAGAGTTCCCCAAGGGGGCTAATGCAGAGGACATCATCGACAGACTGGACGGCTTCTTTGTATTTACACCACAAACCAGAACAGGTTTGGCATGTCAGATGCTCCAGATGAGAGGTAAAGATTTACAGTTAGGTTCAATGTTACCAAGGAATCCCTTTGATGCATTTAGGTCCCATGAGGAATAGCCAGCATTTCAGTTCGTGGATTCAGGTTTCTTCCCACGTCTTCAGGTAAACCATAATTTTGTTGCAATCCAGCCTCTTATTTACTGGACACCAGTGACCGGAGTCTCTGGCTCTGTCACTTTTTGAAACCAGGTCTCAGAGTGAAACTTTCCTGTAACACCCCCCACAGAGGTGTGAAGTACTCCACAGGGGTGAAAGCGCACAGCTGTGAATGGACAGTTGTTGCGTTTATTGTACACATACATGGGCAAATAACAGAAATGATTGCAGATAGAATTTTGCTTTGTTGTGCTACTTAATTTGTTCAGTTAACATAACTACTAACATGGAATATATGAACACGTTACAACATGACGTCACACCAGCGATGACTACTGTTGGTTTTAATTGTCAACATAACGCATTCAATATTAAATTTATGTGTGATATATCAAAGAAAAAGGGATGCAGTGCTTTAATACTAATAGTCAACTTTACAACAACTAGATAGCAAGGGAGAAAGTATCACTTTTCAAAGGTCAGTAAATAGTTTTAATAAAAAAATTGGGCTGTTGTAAACTAATATTTCAGTAATCAAGTAATCTGTTGATTATTCTTACGATTCATTGAGTAATTGGATAAAAATATTTTGACAAAATAAAATATTGGTAAATCTAACATTACACCAGTGTTACTGTTGGATATCAACGTCAGTCCAATTTTTCATATTTGATCTTCCCTAACAATAACTTTTCTGTAGTTTAGAAAATTAACCTGTACCAATAACAGCTCACTTTCTAAGTTAACCTGAAGAAAAGTTATACAAGAATCTGAAATTATATTCAATTTAATATTAAACGGTTTTTAGTCTATGCATTCATCTTCAGGCAATCTAATAGAAGAACTCTCACCTTGCCCAGCCATTTATAGCTTTTGTGTTTATATCAGCGACGGGATTTCACACCTTCGTTCGTCACGCATAGAAACTCATCTACCAGCTACGTACCGCCATGATGAGCTTCGCCATCCATTTCAGGCTGGGATGATCTGAAATTTATTTTCTGGTTCGTTCGTAAAGCTACACTTACATTAAGCATCAACTACAGCGCAGCCGCCCACCGTGTTCAGTCTATCCGCTCACCTGTATAAATACAAATGCAGTTCTATTCCCCCCCGTTCATTCTGATAAAGGCAGCAGCTGCGGGAGGAAAAAGGTTGTCGTACTCAAGACATTGCACCAGTCATTTTAAGGATGGCTACTGGACCCCCGAAAAATTCTAAAACCCAGGCATTATCATCCCTCAATAAAATCCTCTGAGACCGAACTTGAAAATTGGACCTTATCCTGCTAACACTTAACTTTTGTCAACAACTCATAGGTGGAAGTGAGAGCGCTGTGAAACTCAAATAATCACCCGGCCGGAACACTGTGCGCTAAATAATAAAACATAATTTAATGAAGCTTCGAGGCAGAATAATTTACCTCAAGGAATTTTAATAATCAATTTACTTGAATCATTCAAGGAATTGTTATAGCCCTAATAAAAACATAAGTAGGTCAGTTGTGTTAGCTTGACTTTGACTGTCTGAATGTGTAGCTCTGCTGTGGAATTGGGTGGTTCAGTTAAAAAGAAAAAAAGCCACACACCAACTCTGACAGATCAGGGTTAGGGTTAGGGTTTTGTTTTTACTTTTTATTCAGATTTTCCAGTGCGAGTCACATCACATACATCATACATGTATTTCATAAACTACAACTTTACATATTATGTTCCATAAGAGGCTTTGTTTGTCCGTAGTCTAAAAAGAAATGCAACAAAAAACAAAAACAAAGAAAAAATACAGGTGAGAATCTCCTATTTATTGATCTTAATCTCCATCAACTGTGGTATGAAATGAGTGTTTGAATTGGGGACCATTTTTCTAAGAAGATGTGACTTTTCATCTGTAGTTTAGCTGTAATTTGTTCCATATGGTACACCTCCCTCACTCTGTTCTTCCACTGAGAGACTGTTGGGGGCTGAGGTTTCAGCCATGAGACCGTGATCATTTTCTTTGTGAGAACAAGTAGAATCTTTAAGACATAACTCTTATTGTGATCTTGAATTTTATTCTGGAATATACCTAGTATTATTAAAGATGGTACTAAGGGGATTGTAATGCCCAGGCACGTATTAATTTCCCTTTGTATCTCTTTCCAATATGTTAAAAGTTTTGGACAGTCCCAAAATATATGAGTGAAGTCTCCAGTCAATCCACAACCTCTCCAACATTTGTCTGAGTTGCGGCCAAATTTAGATGTGAGGAGTCCCGAAGAACATTTATTAATAATATTTAAGAAATAAACATCAAGCCTGAAAACATAACAGACTGAAAGTTCTGTTCTTTGTGTGGGAAATATTTGTGTGTGTTTTAACACACAAACTCTGGAGCTGTTGTCCCTCAGTTACAATTGCAACTGACTGTGTGTAGCGTAAAGCTGACAGAATGAGGAAGAAAGAACACGAGTGGTTTTGAGTTGTTCTTACACGGTTATTTTTCCATTTTCTGTGGAGCACTGCAATAAATGAATAATTTCTACATCTCCAGGTTACATTTTGTTAACAGGATTGTTTTACCGCGTCATTGTGCCTATAGATGCTAAGTAAAGGAATCATCTTTTTGCCCTCCAGTGTTGTCCGCATGTGTAAAATTTCCAGATGTAAACAATAGCATGCAAAGTGGCTATATGTTACATGAGCTACAGTCTTTCTTTGGGAGCTGCTTACTGTTTACTATGTGGTCAAAAACACATGAACCTTCTAAATCATGCTAAAATCACAGTGCCTAACTTTGGCAAATTAGAATGTACTTCTGTAAGCATAAGCTTATTATGTGCAAGAAAATGTATTGCCTTGGCTTGGAAAAATGTCAACAGACCTAATGCCACCCAGTGGTTAAAAATGGATCAGAAAGAATAGCATATATTGGGAAAGCAAACCAATATGTTTTTGAGAAGATTTGGGGTCCTTTAATTAACTTTATTAAGGATTTACACTTGTCAGAGAGGTTGTTTGATTTTTTTATTTGTTGGAACCTGCAGTGTGTACAATTATATCCAACCTGGATGCAGTTGCTCAAATGCCCCTGTTTTGAGAAGCTGTTGTTTTAGCTTCTATGTTGGTTACTTTAACTTTTTATTTTGTTTTTCATTTCTCTGATATGAGAAAAAATAATTTCATGAAATAACTATAAAGAAAAGATGTTCAGACTAATACATGATTTTATATTCATAGCGAAAAATCTCAATGAGAAATTTTTTATAAAAAAAAAAAAAATCACTGCGCCATATTTTGGCCAGACATCAGACAACTACAGCTGACCCAAGTTGTCTCAGCGGAGCTGCCTAGTAAATTTGGAACTTTTCCCCAATCAATATCTGAAAGTAGTACCAGCTTCCAGGCAGCATTCTTGTTTAAATTCAGCCTTAACTTTGCCATATCTATAATGGCTGTTTGTCTGGTTTTATTTTTTAAACAAATTCCAAAAGCATTTTCAGTGAACAAATGGTTGCATGACTGCAGAGCAAAATGAAACTGTGCAGTTGTCTCTGTTACAGATCATGTGAAACAAGCTGCAGGATGGAGGGAAGAGTAAGAATATGTGGGACTGTAGAATTAATGAGAGGAATGGTGAATGAAAACAAAGTGTGCAGTCATGTAGATGAGCGATGCAGACCGGTCTGCCTATGGAAGTCAAATGTTTGCTTCGTCACTGATTACCCGGACATCACTTCCACTTTTCTCTCTGAAATCAGACAGTCTGCCTCAGTCTCTGCTCGGGTGAAGCACAGATAATGATCCTAGCAACCAGCATGTTGAACAGCTCTTACAGTCATAGCATAAAAGCTGGCATATCTTTCAAAGACCTTATCTGCTCAAATATATTTGCTGTATCCGGTGCGTTCAGTAAATGTCCCTTACTGTCCCATCTTCCCCTTTTCTAGTTTATCGTTTTAAAGTTAATCAGTAAATGTAGAGAATTGAGGTTAGTAAGCATCAAAGAAAACCACACAGGAATTGTTTGTTTTAAATTAAAGTGTAAAATCACGGTTAATACCCAACAGGGGCCGCTGATTGAACAGGTCAAATGAGTTTGCTTTCCTATTGTGATCTAATTTTCTCAAAACGGCTAAATAATTTAGTAGCTACAGTTAAATCAGTAATATTTCTCGCTTCTTGTTAAACGCTTAGGGGAGGAGGTAGAGAAGTGACGGAAATATTAAGCCTCCTAAATCCAGCCTACAAGGGGCAGATGAAGGGAGCAGTGTTCAATGCCTCTGGGCAGAGGGAATGATTGAATAGTGCTTATAGCCCGGGGCAGCTCTTTGGGTGCTGTTCTCAGCCGGGCCCCTGGGACTCGCTCTCCTCTCCACACATGGCTGGAGCTGACAGTGCTCCTTGCTTTGACCTCTCTGACAACTGATGCCCCACAGCAATACATTCATGTGATGCTTATCAACATTTATTTTATTAATAAAGTTGTGATAAATTCAGATGTAGAAATGAAACTAAAGAAATAGTTTATTAATGGATAACATCACAATTTGTAGGGTTTGGTGTTTTCGTTGCTAAATTTGAGTTTTGGATTGTTGATGAAGCATATGTTGCACCGATCACCGGTCTTTTAAAAGGCTGAACTGCCGATCCCAATTTTGGCCAATACCGATTGATTATTATTATTAAATTTTTTTTGTTTGTTTCTTTTTGTCTGAAAAGTTGCTAAATGTAGCGACTCTCATGGGAAATAAAAGGGGACAGTGACTGGTTTTCAGACCTTTGTGGTGATAGATAAGATCAGTTTCACATGTAGGCATTAGCTGACTGTCGATCTCCCAAAATTAAGGAAATGGGGTTGAATTTATTGGTTATTAAGAAGTAGAAGTATTTTTTTTTTGTTTTTTTTAAAAAGGCTCATGCCTATACAGATCAGTTAACATACATTATTAAATAAATATTCAGACCTTCACCTTTGAATGAGTATTTTATTAGTTCACTAGTTGTTTTTAAATGTTTAGCTATTATGTTTGTTTTTTTTAACATAAATATAGTTACCATTAAAATTGTTAAGCTCCTAAAGAAAAATAACAATCAGCTTCAGATCAGAACAGTGGAGTATGGATGTAAATTCACCAACTGAGTAGTTAAAATCCAAGCGGGATGGGCAGCTCTGGGCTCGGCTCCCATTATCTTTCTCGCTGTTGGAGGAGAATTCAACATGTGTTTCTACATATTGACCAAGGCGTAAAGCAAGTGTTGACACAGATGAATGCATGTTGATAGTCAGCTAGAGGGCTGCCAGCACGTCACAGCGAGCTTCTGCAATCAAACTGAAACCCTGCGGCATTGTCACGTTAGATACTAGTGACATGCGCTCCAGGCTGACGCTGCGTTGTCTTCGATTGGCACAAAGCAGATTCCATCAGATGTATGCAGATGGAGGCGCTGGTTTTTCCAGACAAGTGTTTTTTTATTATCATTTATCTTCTCAGATCTTCTTTTTGTGCCCATTTCCAGAATCTGGATGAGATTTTTTCCAATGCTTCCCAGGCTGTTCTTGGTTTGGACAACATTGTCTCCCGCTCTCTTCTTTGCTCAGCTGTCTGCAGCTGCATTCATTCAGCCCGGCAGGAAATAATTACTCGTCCTCCATACAACACTTGAAATAAAAGAGGGCTTTCCTTGGCCTCTCACCCTCTCTTTATATCACACTCTTCATCACTCACTCATCATAACTGCTTTTTTCCACAAAACACTTGAGTATGGAGGAAAATTTCACATCATTATTCAATCAAACAGAACCTAATTCCAATTTAAAAAAATTCTCAAAATGTTTTGAATTGTAATGAAATATTTTTTTGTAATAATGAGACAAATTTACATCCATATACAATCAGACAAAACCTTGTTATGAACCTTATTTAGTTACAATTCTCAAATTTTTGGTTTTGATGCTCTTTTTGATTCCAGATGTTTTTGTTTGACTGAATGATACTAATATACCTTCACAATAAATTTCTCATTTCACAAGTTCATCACAATTCTAACCATTATCATAACAATAAATTTTTTTAATCAAAATTAGTTTTTATATGACTAATTAACTGATTGACTAATACTAGTCAATCAATTAATTTGTCTCCATAACACCTACATAATATGGAGGCAAATTTGTCTCATTACAAAAAATATTTCAATTATAACATCTTGATCATTATTTATTTTTTTTATTGAAGCTAGTTTTTGTTTGAATAATAATGTGACTAATGTGCCTCCATACTTGAGCTCATTATTTTGGCCTCTGTAGCTCTGAACCAGCTTCTTGAGCTCTTCTCCCTGAAGCCGTGCAGCTGAATGGATGAGCGTCCGTCTCGGTCACGGCCCAGACACAGCGCGGGGTGCTAACCATGGGTGTCAGGCTGACTGAATGAAGAGCTCTTAAGCATGATGGTAGTTATTTCAGGGGCGCCCTGCCCAGGGAGTCTCCCCCACCCCTCTCACCCCCTAGATGGAGTGAACTTTGGAAGAGTTGTCAATCATTGCTCTATTGTTTTGCAAAGGGAGAGCTAATATACTGTGTGTGTGTGTAGAAATGATTCTACACACACACACACACACACACATTCTCCAGAACATTTTTTGGCAGCTGTAGGAGGTTGAAGCAATTTCTGCACCTGGGGTTCACTTGTGCTGCTGTATCATTTTCAGCTCTTCTTGTGCTCTTTAGATGGCTCCTATTTGCTTTCTCTGATATTTTTCACAGTTTCAGTTAAACTGTAATTTAATTGGCACATGCTTAGCTATACATTGAGTTATTTATATATTAGCTAGGACTATTTTAAAGTCGAGAGCATCACAGCTTAATAAAGATAAAGTGGAACACACACAGGGCAGGATGCTCAAGCTGTGGTAATGACTCTCAGGCCAGTGCTGTGCCAAGCCATTATATGTGGTCTGCTAATAAATATTGGTGGCTTTATCATGGGAGCTGCAAACTTGTGGTTGACGTGACTCTGAATCACACAGGGCGGCAAACAACGAATGCCTCCGCCATGCACCCCCACCTCCTGCTGACACAAATCTAAAGCTCCGACTTGGCCTCTGCTTATCAATCACTCCTTCACACAGCCTCTTTAACTAACCGCTCCTTCTGTCAGACAGTTATTGCTGCTTCTGTGGACGGACATGCATTTATTCACAGCTGGGGGTTTTTTGTTTGTTTTTCTTTTGAGAAACATTTCTTTCTCTAGAGGTCCATGGTGTGGGAACCTGTTGCTCAAGTAACCTCTGAAAGCTTTTCTTAATAGTTTTTAATGCAGAGTTTGATATTTAGATGTATTTTCAGTTCAGTTCAAAATAAGACTGTACTAAGGGGTCTGGTTAAATATCATGAATCACTTGAGTATGGTTTACTGTGCCTTGAACAAGTATTTGTATCCTTAAGCCTTTTGCATTTTGATAATGTGTTTTATTGAAGTTTAATATAGGGCTAGAGAATATGACTGAACAACGTATCATGACATAAGGGTTTTGCAGCAGTTTATTGATAATTGATGGATTGATTTTTTTTATTTTTTATTCTGAAACACTTCCAAACTGGTGCTGTAAGCTTTCTTGTTTTGTCCACAGTTTCCTCTCCAGCTGTGGTACTAATTTTTCCCCTTCATTCCTCGCCTTTGTTTTTTCTTTTTAAGCAGTTATGAGGCATGATGGCTAAACACGAAACTGCTGCTGCGCAAGTTACTCAGCAGGTTCTTGGTAGGCAACCAATGAGAGAGTTAGTTGATAACCACCCAACTTGCTTAGCTTGCTGTGAGAAATTGAGTGTCTAAAGTCTTTCCTCTACTTGCATCCCCCAGATTCCATGTGCCCACTACCTATTAGGCATCTTTTAGCCCAACACAATACACAGATGGATCACTAAAGACAAGAGAAATGTTTGAAAGACTGAAGCGGCGATTTAGTTTGAACAGTTTTGAGTTTTATTGCTGGAACATGCTTATGCTGCTGGGATTTCTGACACATACTGTGAATACTCAATCTCGCAAGTTGGGTGGTTTGTAGATGGACCCGATTCAGACCCTGTACGTCAGGAAAAATTCTGAGCTTTAGAAGTCGGACACAAGCAGTGTATCTTGGCCTTTACAGTGGGTACGATGTGTTCAGGGTGCTGTCCAGAATTAGTTTTCCTCCTGTTTTAGTGCTTTGCACGAATGCCATAAAGTTCTGGTCTCGTTTAACCAGAGCTCCGTCTGTCTCGTGTTTGCTGTTTTCCCAATATGGCTTGAGGCAAATGGTACTTATTATGGCTTCCTTACAAACTTTTGACTTGTTGCCACATTCTTAATAGCGGTGAATTGCTGCAGATGTTGCAGATCCACAAACTGAGCTGTGGATTGCTGCTGCTCCTCCAGAGGTTATCATGAACCGTTTAAAAACCTCTAAAACCTTCTTCCCGATGTGTGCTATGTTGTGAAATCTTCATGGTTCTGTATGTTCACTAATGTTCTCCAACTAAACTCTGATCCCTTTAATTTAGGGATACTCCGATCAGGTCTTTTGCTGCCGATACCGATCATCCATGAGGCCGTTCTCTGCCGGTCACCGATCCTTGCCGATCGCCTGTAATGGCTGTTAACATGTTTATACCTAAAGCAAAAAATTATCTTGCAAAATGGAAAAATTATCTGGCAATAAATTCACCTAATTTGGACATAATACATATTTTAGCACATATCTAAAATCTTTTTTTTTTTTAAAGTTACGCGGTGCAGCATTAAGCAGCTGTTCAGTGTGAGAGTTCACTGTCTGGTGGAGGATGAGCGGCACAACGTCTGTGAAATATTACCACCAGAGTCTTACACCGCCAGCTCAAAGACTTGAATTATTTTTCAGGTTATTTACTTTGCTTTCTGAATGTGATGCTAATCCAGTTGAGTGTTGGTAGTTGTACTATCTGGCCGCTCCGGTTGTCCTTTTTTCCTGCATTGAGCCTCAATGTAGCCAAACTCCGTCAAGTGTTTGTTTTTTAAATACCCAGTGACGTGCGGTCAGGGGAGGCAGAGCGATTTTCTTCGAAATCGCTGAATATTCGCATTTTCCAATTTTCCAATTCAAATACTCAGAAGCTCAGCTGGTGAGGCAGCAGTGAGCCGAGCCTCACCTTGAATTGCTCAACCTCTCACTAACTACGCTGGCTGCCACTCGATGAGAGCTTGTTCCTCCTGTCTGTATGTCGCCATCATTTCGCTTATCTATATAATGTACAATGTTTGTTGTCAGCAACTTTGTGTGTAACGTGCAGGAGTGGATCTAGAAAAACATCTATGAGGTGGCAAGAGGGGGCAGGGATTTTTTCAGCAAAGCCAGTTTATATATATATATGAAATATTTATATGCATGTCTCATTCTCACGTTTAGCTTACATAGACCTAACATTGGACTTCATTTATTTGATTTACTTGTTGCAAAACAATTTTAACTTGCATTGTTTCAAAATGAGCTTCATGTAGCATCGAGGATTAAATATAATTCCTTAACTTGGTATAGTTAATTATGTCTTTCATTCTGCAGATAATTGATATGTATTACTGGACTGAACAGCGCCTATTAGTCGCTATGTGATGCATTGAGTTATGTCCAGAAAACCATTCTATCCCAATGCAGGACGAGCAGAAATCTGTCACAAAAACATTAGTGGCGCCAATACGACTTAAAATAAAGCTGAGAAAACTGATGTTTGATACATATTCTCTGTGATATAAATCTATAAACAGTTTGGTTTCTGTTAGTTCTGTCAAGATACAAGACAGGGTGAATTTCCCTTATATTGCTCAATTGTTTTATTTTAAATTGCTGCAGCAGCAGTAGTTTGATGACTGTTATAAACAAAGTTCAGTTTTTGTCGCTTGTTTAACTTTTAGAAATTGCAGCGGCTGCAGTGCGCCACAATAAAGGTATAATAAAACTGATAGAAAACTGAAGAACAAAACTAGATAAAATCGCTTCTATTCTGCTTTTTCCGCAAAACACAGCGAACTACTCAGCACATGCTAAGGCTATCAAAGTCAATAGCAGGTTAGCAACAGTTAGGCTAGCATAACTGACTCACTGCTCACTTTTTCAATATTTTCTCTAAATTAAAACTTTCTCATCGCCTGTTAAATGTGAAACCTTGAACCTTGTTTATGGCTGTCATAGGGTTGAATTAACCACTAAACTTTGCGTCCTTTTTTCAGATTCTTTGCGTGATTGTGGTATTTTTCTGACCACCGGACAGCAATGGACAGGATAGGTGCATGCGTGGCGCACGATAAGTCATGGAATGTTTAATCCAGTAATATATCAGTAATACATATCCATCCATATATATCAATGCTGCTGCTTCGCCGTCTGTCGTTGCAGCTTCTTGCCGCAGTAGGTGTCAGGTTACATTGCGTTGCATTCAATGTTATCGGAAAAAAGAGATTTACGCGCTTTATGTCCGACTTGCCATAACTATTTCTTGAATTCATAGTCGCCAGCTGGGGTGGCAACAGGGGTGGCAAGGCTCTCATTTGGGGTGGCAACTGCCACCCCCATTATAGCCACCCCTGCTTTACACATTACATTGCTAACCCCTAACCAGAACCAGAATCTCTTCTGATGACACAACATTAACACTGGCCTCCCAGGATTTAGACACACTGCAACATCTTTGTTCTTAAAAGTATTTATCTGATTTTATTTCCTCCTGTCTCCAAAATTAGCGACAACTGTGTTCTGTGAATTCCCTCCTGCCCCCACCTTTTTATGTCCAAACCCTCACAGGATGCCTATTTACATTTTGCAGATCGCTCTCTGCCTTTTCTTTTGGCAAGAGTCTGCTCAAATAATTTGGGATTTTGGCAGCTCTGCACACATGCAGGCAAATGGCAGCAGACAACATATTATTCTGGGGAGAAAAAATATGAAGAAAATAAATTACTCTTGGGTTTGCGTGTTTCTGACACAATGCTATCAATAGAAGGAGGCTGTCATGTTGACTTCTCTTCCTGTGGATTAGCGGGCTTTGTTTCATGTTTCATCCATATTCCCTGGCCATAAACACAGAGAGCTCCAACAATAGGCCAGACAGGCTGGTAATAGCCTTGCCTTTGTTTGCCTCACCATTTGGGCTCACTCCAGTTCCCAGACAAAATGAGACTTCACACTGAAATTAATTAAATGGTAATTGGTGATCTAATTATACTGGCTTTGACTCGCAAGCTGCTAAAGAAAATAAACAAAAAGTCCCTCCTTAATTATGTATGGCGAAAAAGGTCAGATTTCTGACAAAAATGCTTGGTGACATCTGCCCACTCACACTGAGACAAAAACAAATACACACACAGAAACATGCATTGCTAATGTGGCACATTTAGTTTTCATCTTCTGCCTGCCCCTATCCAAATCTGATCCTGTTATAATTTGTGAGCACGCTATATTAGTTACATTTTGCCAGCAGAGCACAAATATATCCAGTTACTGAGAGGAGTCGATTCCATATATTAGGATTTCAAAGATTTTAGCCTAGTTTTTGGGAAAACTATGAAATCAGCTTTGACCATTACATATAGTAGGCTTTTTATGCTCCCAATTGGATTGTCATCACACCTTTCTGTTTTAAAAAACATATTAAAGCTTTAATTAATTTCAATATCTGTGTTAGATGATACTTAGGCTGCGTAAACAATCTGGTTCAAATCTGACCAGACCGAACCCCCGAGTCACAGTTATTAAGACAAATTTTTAGAAATTTTTTCCTATGTTTCTGTTTTTTTTTAAAGTGGCTTCCTGAACTCAAAAAAAAAAAAAAAAAATGTAATTTATGTTCTACTAGGGTGGCCAATTCCTTCCTATCCAATTCTCATCTCCCTTCAGTATTCCATTGAATCCACTGAAGTGGATTCCACCAATCAGCAAACAGAAGAAGCTGTGAATGATGACATCAATTTTCTGCGTTGTATTAGAAATTATGTCTGCCTGTAGTTTTAGCAATGGCAGAGGAGGAAGTGAACAAAGTTGTTCACTTGAATTATCATTAACGGAGCCTTGTTCGGATCTGTAATTCTCTCTCCACAGTGGAGGATTGTTGTTTACAGCACTGGCAATTTCAGGTTGACGTGAACCTGAAATATGTCCTGCATATCACATTAGTTCTCGCAGCTAGCTGCATTCTTCATCGACACACGAGCCGAGTGATCCACCGCTAAGAGTTGTCTGTTTGAGGTTTTGTAGAGGACAAGCTCAGAGAAGAAAATCCTGAGCTTTGCTTGCTTTTAGTTATCTATTTTTTTCACATGCACCAACAGCACTTTTATGTATGCATAGTGACACATAGTTTTTCAATATTTTTTCTATGTACTCGAGTAGCCAAGCAACAAAATTCTTTTGACAATTTCACTATTGTGCATTCTGTAATGACAATAAGGTAAGTCTACACGTAAGTCTGTTGAAGATTCTCCAAAAATAATGGCATCCTTTGTACCCTTCCTTCTCAGGAATCACTGAAAAACTGCAAAATAGCCCAAAGCTAACTTTTGCATCTATTAGCTAACAGTTAGCAAGCCTTGGAGAATGACAATAGCTTCTTCAATTCTGATGTAACTAAATGTCATCAGTCCAGAAGTCATTATTAGCTAATTTTGTCAACACAGCAGAGAAGCTCAGAACCCAATTACTTTCTTACTTCAAAATAATTCAGACATCAAATCTTTGTTGACATGCCTAAATGTTGACACAATTGTGATGTTACTGGTAAGTAAGAAATGCAACTAAAATCGCATGTTAAATAGGTTTTGGAGCAACAGCTTCTTAAACTTGTGAGAGGCTGCGATTTTGCAGAAGAGCGATGGATTCAGCACATTGGAATGACAACTTTTTATACACTGTGGAATGCTGTGAGAGCTCTGGTGGAGCCAGCTGCACTTTGTCTTAAAAAAATACAAAACCAACATCCTCCTACTTTCTGTCGTCATTTCCGCCAGTAGTAGCATACCTTTGTCATGTTAGCGACTAGTGTAATGAAAAAAAACGCTTCCATTGCAGTTTTGTGCAGTGCAATTTGCAATTTTTTTTGATACAACCAAAAAACCAACTCATCCTATAAACTTTTTATCAAAAACATGGGTTTTTTGACATTTTTATGCTTCCGTTAAGCAAATTTATGGTTAACGGAAACACAGCTGTCAAGTTTAAAGCACATACCCTCATATAATAGCTTAGAGCTACAAGCTAGTGTTCAACGGAACAAGACAGATTTCATTTTAACAGGAAATATTGTGGTGTTAAGACATCGTGAGATCTCTTAACACCACAAATTCTTCCTACAAATTCTATCTAAATGCTTTGCTGTGATGTTCCTCAAACATCGTTTGTACATAAATTTTTTAACACCAAAGGAGAAGCTGCAGCAGCATGTACAAGAATGACTCATCTATACTCTTCAAAGGGGCTCTATTTCAGGTCATCTCTGGAGATGATTTCACTCTGCATCCTATCTGTAGATTCCTCTGATGCAGTCTCCTTCAAGCCTCAATGGGACCACTGACCTTGACCTGTGGAAGTCCTCCTCCATTCACCCAGCCAAACCCAGACACTTTCATCACAGCAGCTCACAGCAGGCAGAGCTGCCCCAGAGAACGGGAGTCTATTTATTTGAATAATAAATAGGCAAAAAAAAAAAAAAAAACAAAAAAAAAAAAACAGCTTGCCCCCTTGAGAGCTTTAATGCTGAGCTCTGTCACCCATTTTATCGGGGGCCCAGAGAGAGACGAGAGGTAGCAAACTTAAGATGCTATCTGCCACCCCAACCACTTTTTGGGCACAAATGTCCCCCATGTGTCAGAGCCTTCTTTCCACGCACTAAACTACACAATTGCACAGGTGCTGCTTAAACAGACAGCTTATTGTCAGTGAGCGTCCCCAGAGTGCTTACCATCGACTAGCTGCACCAAAGGCGTGCGTGAGTGGTCTCTGGATGTCAATAGTCTCCTCACTGACTGTAAATAAATGATCCAAATGGCACATGGACAAGACTCCTGCATGTTTATGTCCATTCGCGTGCATTTGTGAGCGGGACTTTACATTTATGCCCCACAGTAAAATTATATCTGCTCATTTGGCTGGCTTAATGAACTGTCATATGACTGAAATATGACAGTGAGGCTCCCCTCACCCCATCTTAAATATGACAAAACAGAGCCAACACTTAAATGCCACATGCCCCTTAGCCCTGTAGGATAGGGATAGAGAAGTGAACCTTATGGTGGAAAATAAGAAGTAGAATGCTTGTAAAAATTTAAATTTTTTGCTTCCTGAATGAAAATATTCAGTTTTCTTTTGTCATTTATATGTTTTACATTTGAGATGAAACTAAAACAAAATATTTTGGGATTCTTTTTCCTTAGAAGAAATTAATATGGTCTAGAACAGGGGTGCCCAAACTTTTTGAGGCCAAGTTTTACTTTTTGTCTCACCAGCAGACTGAGATCTAACTCATGACACGAAGACATAAAAATTGTAAATGAAACTATATTGACTTATTTTGAGTTAAATATACATCAGTTATAGCAGAAATATTAAGGTAATAGAAAACCTAATGCAGTTTCTTCCTCAGTGAGATTCTGACACTGGGAAGAGGTTACTGGTTCCTCAGGCAGAAGCTGGTTGCTAGCCTGAGGCCAGAAGGTGTCAGTCAGTTTTGGCAGATCTGAACTTTGGTTTGAAGACCTCAATATGAGAAACTTCAAACTGATAGGAGGAGCACTGTCAAATTAAAGCACATCTTCTGAAGTTGGGATATGTTTCCTCCAACAGCAGATTCCAGAAGTGTCACCTCAAACCAGATGTTGGACTGGATTTTATTTCAATGGCATTTGTGAATGTCAGCTCTTCATTTTCAACAGTGGAGCTACACAGGCCGAAAAAGCTTGCCATTTTGGAGAAACTCTCATCAACATCAATATTTCCACTAAATAAGAGACAAAAATAAACAGAGGGAAAGCCTCTCAGACTCTGTGCTCAAAGCAAGATGCCAGAGAACAGCAAACTGTTTTTTTTAATATTAGACAATTTCATTTCATATAACTGTCACAGTAGGAGCCATTTGTTTGTTAAATATTTAATGAAATATATTTGTCCTATTTAATGCTTCTTATGAATTAGATATTCTCGCAAACAAACGAGGTAATTAGTCCAAGTTTATCATTTGTTGAACGTTCAGAAATTACAGCACCTATGATGCGCCACAGCATATGTAAAAATAAGGTAAAATAATCAACTCAAAACCACCCATACCTTTTTACTTTATTTCTCTCCCTCTCTCCCCCATCACTCTCTCTTTCTCTCTGTTTCTCTCTTAAGCACACTCGTTGCCTTGGCAACCACCTGCGCCCTGAAAATTGGGCAAGCCACCCAGAGATTACATTAAAAATATAACATTCAGTCTGTTACAATATTAGGTTTTCAAGCTTGATATTTATTTCACAATCATTAATAAGCGCTCCCCTGAACATAGCGGTGGTTGATTAACTAAATTTAAACTCCTGCTATGCTAGTCAGAGAGTCGGTCTTTGAATTGCCTTTTTTATAATTTTATTTTGGTAATGGAAATGAAACGCACAGAATTGCACCTTGTTGAAACAATAATTACTATGATTATTATTTTTGCGGGGTCATTTTGAACATGTTTTGTTGATTTTTTTATTCTTTAATAAAGTTACAAATATTTTGGATATCAGTGAATATTTTAGTAAGCGTGTCAGAAGAGGAAGTGCTGGTCTCAGCCTCCTGGCGGTGTTCAGTTTGTCATCTACTGCCGAGATCGACTCAAAACCTTCCCGCGATCAGCGTATTAAGCACCTCTGGTCTAGAACTAGTCTCCTCTGAAAATGTTGTAACTGTGCCACTTTTTTTATTGCTTTCAAAAAAACAGTGAGCTTTTCTACAAACATCCCATTTGTATTTATAAGAAATTTTATATAAATGCTAAACATTCTCAACTTTTTAACTTATTTTTGTTAACATTTTTTGACCCCACTGTAAAAACACTATATCTTACTAAATCTTTGTAAAGATACTTACTAAGTATTTTTAGTCTAGCTCTATCTTAGTACACTGGAAAAAAACAAAACTAACAAGAAACTTTTCAGCAAAGATATAGGAGCTTGTTTTAAATTACAAATTTGATCATATTAATTTAAAAAGTATTAGTCCCACTGGCATATTCTTTTATCACTTATTACAAAACATTTTTCCCATTTTACAAGTGAAATAATCTGTGAGTGAACTAGTACTCTTTTATAAATATTAAGGAACTATTGACTTAAAACAAGCTCCTATATTTGGCTTAAAAGTTACTTGTAAGTTTGTTTTGTCTTATTTCAATTGTACTGAGATACTAGAAACTAGACCGAAATACTTGGTAAGATTTTGAATTCACATGTATTTGTTGTTTTAAAAACATAACACATCTCTTCATTACTAAATTTTTTTGTGCCGTTTCTCAGTTTTTTTTCCTGTATTCTTAGAGAGGCAATATTTCTCTGGGGTGGGTATTGGGACCGGCATGGGTGTTGGGAGGTGTTGTACTGCACATCCAGTTCATCACAGAGACACCAAATTGAATCTTAGATGTCAGCAAATGTGCTCCAAACTACATTTACTGCTTCCCTCAACAAACGGCTGTTTTTATTTAGCAGATAAATAAGAAGATGGAGGAGGGGATTAATGAATACATGTGTGCCAATTAAGACAAACAAAAGGAATAGGGAGTGGCAGGAGGATATATGACAGGGTTGCTGCTCACCGGCTGCAGGGTTGCTTTGGGCTCTGTGGACTTGACATGAAGATGCGTCATCATGGCTTGCAGACGCTCTTTGTCCTTCGCTAACTATTAGAAGAAAAGACAATAGCACAACGATTTATGAACAAACACTCACAAATCTCTAGATATAATTTTAAACTGCATCGTCTTTCATTTAAAATGCTTATTTGAGCTGAGAGTAAGACTCCATTACAAAATATGGAGTTTTATTCCAATTCCTATTAAAAGCCCAGATTCCTTCTCCCTGTCTGAAAGTCAAAATAGTTTTAGCTGCCAGCTCAAATTATGGTGACAGGCTGCATGCGGAGGAAGCCTGTGTCTGGTAAAGCCTCACCGATCCCTTTTGGATGATGATGAGAAAAAACAAGATGTTGGCATGGTGAAAAGTAGGAGCAACTGAAATATCATTGTTTTAGGTTAATTTCCTCTATGCCAGTACTGTTTTCTACCAATTGTCAGGCATTTTGGGGGCAATTATGTCACTGAAGTGTGAACCGCAAGTGAAAAACGCCCCAAACGTCTAGAGCACATCATTTGCTTTTAGGCTGTTATACAGCCTAAAAGCAAATGAGAATCATGGATTAGTAAGATTTTTAGTGAATGACTGCAAAAGTTTTTTGGGATAGTCTTTAAAATTATTGAAATTGTCATTTAGTGAATCAAATATGATCTTGTAAAAAGTAATGTAATGGTGATTGAAATCTGGCAGCATTAGATACTTTATTTTAGTAACAAATTCCATTTGACCATTTTAAATACATTTGTGGGCTTTAGCCGAAAATGGTAAAGTTGATATATTAATATGGATTTTATTATGTCTAAATGTATCAGCTTAGTAAAACACGAGAACCTTTACAATACATGGAGTACAGAAACTTTTTGTTTTGCAAAATTTGCTAGCATGCTGGCAAGTTGCTCACTCGTTAGATGAACTTTTTAATCTTTTTGGTTCTTGTTAACAACATATTAGTTGTTTCCATTCCATCTTTATGATATTTAAAAATATTTTTATTTCACCAAAACTGTATATTTAATTTTTATGTTTGTTTTATATTAAGATACTGTTAACCTAGCAAGCTAGAATTTCACTTATTCAATTGAGTTTCTTTTATCTGCAAAGCTTACATAATTTCTGATTCAAATATACCTGAATAACATGTATGTAGCGTGTTACACCAGTTGTATCAGTTCTCTGCTTTATAAGTGAAAGATGACATTAGAGAAACAGTTATCTCTGTATGTATAACTGCATTGATTTTTATGGAAAATCTGCATTATATTGGATAAAAAAGTAACACTAAGAGCAACAATAACTTTTCCTGTTCCTCTAACTCACTAACCAAAGAGTGTCTGTCCACACTATGCAGTTAAGTCATTTCACAAGTGTTATATTGTTGGTGCCAAACAGTTAAAGTCATAAATAACTTTAAAATCCTATAAAATTTAAAATGCCGTTATCTTCTCTACTTAGCCCTAGGCTATTCATATATATTTTCCTGGCTGTCATGCATACATAACACATTTTTAATGACTGGTTACTAGCAAATGCACAAAAGTATTTAATTCTACTGAACACCCAACCTCCCTTTTCCCCCTCCCTCCTCTGCGGGTGACCCACGGCTCGTGTCAGACAGACTGGTGGAGGGCGATAGGCAGACACAGAGGAAGTGTCAGCAGGAGACAGAGTGTAAATATTTTGATGAAAACAAGAGACATGACAATACCTGGAGCTCGAGTTGCTGGACGACCTGCATTTGCACCCGACACTGGGCTGTGCTCCTGTCGTCCAGGGCATGCTCATTGTTGAGATGCCTGGAAACCACAGAAAGAGAAGATGCATACAAAGATTAGATTCATTTTTATTTCTTTAAAGTTTGTTTATCATAGCAGAACAGAACATTTGATGCTGGAATTATTTCCAGCAACAAAATTCAATCATTTTCCAAATAATTCCTATCTAATGCTTGAGAGTTTGGTACAGTTAAGCCCAAAACTATTTATACCCTTTGTAGGATCAAATTTGCTGTTTACTTTCTTATATTCTCAAACAATAAAATAAAGGAGATGGCTTGTTTGTGCCGCCAACAGTAAAACAACAGCGTTGTTCTGCTATTTGTTTTACTTTTTACTTTCTCTACTTCTCGTTCCACATGAACATCACTTTCTTTCTGAAAAGAAAGGAAGCCTAAAACATTGGCAAAGTAACTCTTACTCAAAATGATATTCTTACTTATAAGCAAAACTAAACAGAAACCCAAACTAAGGATCCAGATTTTTAGATTTAACTATATTTTACTATAAACAAATATTACACCGTTAGCAGATTTAGGCTAAAATTGACCAATTTTAATTTAACCATGAAATGATATTACATCTTTGCAGTAAGTCAGTTAGAATCCCCCCATGTGTGAGATGAGCTAAAGATTAGGGTGATGACAAAGAGGAGTTCTAAATCTGAAAACTTGGAGCTCACTATCAAAGAAATAATCTGAAATCCAGTGGAAACATGCAAAAAGATGCTATATCTGACAATAAAACAGCAATATATTCATATATTTTTGGCAAAATTGACACTCCTTACACATTGCTTTATTATCTTGTGAGATGGTAAAAAAAAATGTAAAAGAATGTCACTTAAAAAAAAAAATCAGTAACAAATTTAAAAATTAAAATACATCTGCCAGCAGTCTAAATAATTCTGGGTTAAAGAGGAGATGTGCTATGTTAACATTTGTTAATATTTGCCTGTTTTCAAACAAATAAGAGTTCTATCATGTTCTCTCATGTGGCTTCAGTGCCATTGCTGGTTATTGGATCAATAAGGTAAGTGAGTGTGGAGCCCCTGTAATAACATTTATGTTAATAGCGTCACATATTACAGTGATTGCACAATGTCTCCAGAACAAAGGAATACTTTTTTATGTGAAAGAATGACAGTCAATATTTCATGCCGGTCATGCCTGCTCTCCCAGCTCACTGATAAGAGGGGATGATTGAAGAATTTCAGGTTGGATTTCCTTTACTAAATAATGAACCAGCACCCTAACGCCAAGCCTTCCTGCCGCTGCTCCACTCTGCCTTGCCGTGTTGACTTTGCCACCCTTTTTTGCTGTTTGCATTGTTCATTTTTATCATCAGAATTAAGGGGAATTCAAATAGAGCTGGACCAAACGTAGAGGACAACAGGACGAAGAGATGGGGATCTGTCCCAGGCTTGAATTATGGATATAATTACGTGCAATTATTTTATTCAGGAAAGACGTTCTCTTTTCATGCACGTTTATTACTAATCTAAAGTAGCTTGCTCGGGTAGGAGGCGTCCTTTTTTGATTTATATAAAATGGTGAAGATAAGGCTCATGAGTGAAGAAAATATGATTGGAGGAATTTTATCAGTTGCCGCATGAATTACTGTTTGAAAATGCTTATGCAGGGGCATTTCATTAATCATTTAATCATAATCCGAGCAGGATGTTTGAACTGATTTCACAAATACCCTTTCATTTCACTACTTCATTATGCTCGTTAATGGATCCAATATATTATATATATCATAAATTATATCACATCTGCAGTGACCATGTAGGTCACTGTCATCAGGCATGTCTGTGTGTGTGCAGGAAGATGGGAGAAAGGTGTTTTAATTTTTATATGTATTCACTGTTTCTGCTGTGTGCTGCAAATCAAAACGAGCCACCGCCAACTTGCGAATGCACAGCGATGGCTTCAGTGCCATCGTGTGCTTTATGTTCAGACAACACGCTTGTGTATTAAGCACCATATTCACAGTCCCAAAAAAAGAAAAAGGACATCTGAAAAAAATATGAAGTCACCTTCAGGTACTTACTGAGCCGGACATTAGAAATTGCTTACAGTGGCAGTAACCCAGAGTTTTTATTTATATTTTAAGGGAATGCATTTTTTGCCATTTTTTTGCATTTTATATATAAAACTCATAGGCCCAAATTAGGTGAGTTGTATTAATATTTTGGGATCAATACGAATATAAAAACAGGAGCAGTAACCCTGGGCCCAAATTTTGGGGGCACCCCTGTTTTTTTTTTAATTTATTTTATGAATGCATGTTTACCAAAAAATGTACTTCGTATAAAACTCATAGGTACAAATTAGGTGACCTGCATTAATATTTCAGGATTTATATGATTGTAAGCAGTAGCCCCAGGCCCAAATTTTTTGGGGCACCCAAACATTTTTTATTTTTATTTAATTTATAAATGAGCACGTTTTGCAAAAAGAAAAAAAAAAAAAAATGATTACTTTGTTTTCAGGGTTGTGTTTACATAAAACATGCTTCGGATCGACTGAGGTGCACATTCATCACTTGAAGTTAATTATTGTGGCAAAAGACTAAATTAAAGAGGAATATGTAAAAAAAAAAAAAAAAAAAAAGCATGACTGAGAACCCTATTTGTCACAATTAATAGAGACTTCTCTCTGGGCCTTCCATTTGTTTGAATCACATAAGAGCCCATTTAATTAAGTGGGTCAGAAAATTAAACCAGTAAACATTTCAGGACATCTTACTATATTTCAAAGAGGACAATAATAGGTAAAGACATTTCAACTTCAATTTAACCAGCCCCCAGTCTGAATCATCAATGAAGGGGGTGGGGGAGTTTGGCCTACGTGAGCGGCTTTGGAATCTCTCAGCTCGTACGAGACATGTGCCCCGCTTCTTTTCATCCTTTGTTACATTCCACTTTATTTCTTCTAATGACATGGAGAGTCACAGTGCATAATTAATAGGAAATGAAATATTCAAATGGCCCCTAATGCAGCCTTGAGAGGAGTGCATGGACACGGGGAGCAAAGGGGATGAGGGAGGGGTGACATCGAGGGAGGCTATGTACGTTGGCATGTGTCACTTTCTGGACTTCAAATGAAGCCACTTTTAAAAGCTCTCTGGCAGGATGACAGAGCCTAATGTAGATTGTCACAATAAAACAAGTTAACCAGATATTCACACAGACTGACTTTTTTTTTTCTTTCTCTTTCTATCTCTCTGAGTGAATTGCGGAGTGAATGAAGCTAGAGACGGGAGTGTCAAAGTGAGTTGATTTTTGGGTCTCTTTCTACATTTTCTGCAAGGTGTTTTGAACACATTTCTGTTACTTGATCTTAAGTTTAGTTTTGGTTGTTCCAGTCTGATCCGGTTTTTTGTTTTTTGCTACCAGTTTGGTTTGGCGTTTTGGCATCACGCACGTTGTGGAGGGCAGCGAAAAGCTGACACGTCACCATGCTGTCAAACTTATACCAACGATGAATTGTTCAGCAGAGGCGGCTGCCTTAGCTGTTGGAGGAGTGGTAGATTGTGATAGTGTGAAATATGTTTTCCATATTAAGGGTGCGATTGTGATCTTTCTTGATAGTACATCCAAAGCGAATGATTTGGTAGAAAGGGGCGTCGTCATTCATGACACTTTCACACCGGTTCTCCCGCTGGTTAGTCCAGCTAAAAAGATTATCATCTCAAATGCGCCCCCGTTTATTAAAAAATGATCTCGTCAAGGAGTTGTCACGCTATGGCCAGCTAGTTTCACCCATAAATATGGTTTCTTTAGGTTGTAAATCTGTGCTTCTTAAAACATGTAATATGTCATAGAAGGCAGGTATTTATGGTCCTTAAGGACACAGCTAATGAGCTTAACCTGTCTTTTAATTTCAAAATAGATGGGTTTAATCATATGGCTTTTGCCCCTTCTGAGAATACGAAATGCTTTGGTTGTAGTGCAGAAGGTAATTCAATGCGATCATGCCTAGATAAGCCAAAGAATACACAGTTGATGCAGTTGAGGGGTGGGGGTGCTGAGTGCGACACCCCGTGAGCGGGTGTCGGCTAACCCCACAGGGGACACGGTGAGGCTGAAGCAGGCTGCAGTGGCGCTCGTTGTTTCACTGTGGTTGAAACAGTGAAACCCGCCAGTTGAAAGATCACTAGCGGGTCTTTATGTTGCTGGAGCTGGCGGCCCTGGTGATTCTTCTGTTGTAGCTGCAGAGGGACAATCTGAGGTGCAACCTTTTATAAATAGTAATAGTTCTAATGAAAATTATATCCATCCATCCATCCATCCATTTTCTGTTCACCCTTGTCCCTTAATGGGGTCGGGAGGTGCTGGTGCCTATCTCCAGCTACGTTCCGGGTGAGAGGCGGGGTACACCCTGGACAGGTCACCAGTCTGTCGCAGGGCAAATGAAAATTATAATTTAAGAAAAGTTGATATCACAGACAGTGAGATGAAACATGATCAACCTGTGAGTAATTTTGATGCAGATTCAAGGAAAAAAAAGAACTGATGAAGTTTTTTGTGAAAGTTTTTGTGAGGATGACAGCATGCTTGATAAGATTTTTTGAAACTGTCACAGAAAAGGGAAAGTTCTGAACCTGCTAATAGCTCTAAGAGCCAAGAGGGCGAATAAAGCAGTAGAGTAGAGTTTGGAGTCTGAAAGTGGCCTGTCCTTCAGCCAAGATCAGCAGAATCGGTAACCTCTTGCTGTAATTAAGAAGTTTTTACAAAAAAACCTAAAGGGCTGCATCTGACTAAAGTGGGAGAATACTCTCCAGATTTTAAGCTGTTTGTTGAATCCTCTCGGGTTTTAACAAAGAAAACTTGAAATTTTGTTGATGATGTGTTAATAGATCAAGAAATTTATCACTTAAAGAAACTGATTTCTAAGTCAGAGCCAAACACTTACTGCTGCTGAATGTGAGGATATTTAGAGAAATATTTTACACTTTCATGTGTCTTTTCTTCTGTTTCTTCATTTCTATGTGTGACTTTAAAATAGGCACATTAAATTTAAATTGTGCCAGAGACTTTTGGCTTTAAAGAAAATTGATATAATGCTAGTGCAAAAAACACACAGCGCTGCTGATAATGAGATTGGCTGGAAGAAGGAATGTGGAGGGGAGGTTTTTTTTAGTCATAAGTTATAGTGGCTGTGTGGGGATTGTGTTTTCTAAGAATGTTTTGCCTATTTCTTGTGAATCAGAGAAAATAATTGAAGGCAATTTATTGAAAGTTAAAAACAAATATAAAAATGTGAATTTAGTTTTTCTTAATGTGCATGCTCCACCTAAAGGGGTGGATAGAATGTTTCTACTGAATATTTTATGTGACACTGTGAATGATAATGATTACAATGATTATTTCTTTTTGTGTGGAGATTTTAATTGCGCTGAAAATCCGTTACTTGCTAGGAACTGCTTACAGCCTCATGCTGAACCCTCTCGGACGCTCAGACAGCGGCCTGTGACCTCTGACCTTTCAGATTTGTGGAGAGCTTTCAACAGGAATCAGAGAAAGTATACATGGAGTCATTCTAAAAATAATCTTTTATCCTTAGGTTGGATCATATATATGCATTTAAACATCATTTGAATATATTAAAAAATTGTCAAATAATTCCTGTTGGTTTTTCTGATCACTGTCTGGTTTGTTACTCTGTGTTTATTAAAAATGTTCGTATATGGAGTGTCTACTGGCATTTTATTACAGCTCTTTTAAATGATAGACCTTTTAGAACAGCTTTTGAATATTTCTGGGTTAATCATAAACAGATTAAATCAGTTTATGATTTAATCTGTTTATGAAACAGATTAAATCAGTTTATTTTTTTTGTGTCCAACAGTGGTGGGATTATGGTAAATGTCAAATAAAGCAGTTGTGTGGAGGGTTTTTTTAGTCTCTAATGGCATTGCGAGTGAACTGTTGGTTCACTCGCAATGTCTCAGATTGTAGAACTACAGGGTTTGGCAGCATCTACAGGAAACCATGTTTTTTTAAATTCCCTCAAAGCTAAAAAGGCCATTCTGGCCAACTTGTTATAGGCACAACAACCAAAGGAACCTTGGTCAGATCACGCTTCCTAAGTGTAAAAGAGATGGATGCCCCACCTCACTTCTTCTTTGGACTGGAAAAAAAGAATGGGCAAAGAAAGATTGTTCACTCCCTAAAGTCTGACTGTGCTTCTACTATCTCAGATTCATCTGAGATAAGAATATTTGCTGTCAGTTTTTACAAAAACCTTTTTAAGAGTATACATTTGGAGAATCTGGATGTGAGCGGTGGTTTCTTCGAAGGTCTTCCTCAGGTGGATGCTGAAGCCAATCAAAATCTGGAGGATCAGCTCATGCTGCATGAACAACACACTGCTTTGATGAGCCTAAAGAGTGGTGCGTCCCCTGGCATGGACGGTCTTCCTGTTGATCCTTACAAATCCTTCTGGTCTGTGATTGGAGAGGACTTGTTGGAAGTTATCGCAGATAGCCTACAGAGAGGTTGGCTGCCTCTGAGTTGCAGATGGGCAGTCGTTGCTCTGCTTCCAAAGAAAGGAGATCTACAGAATCTAAGGAACTGGTGACCAGTCTCTTTGCTCTGCACGGACTACAAGATCTTTTCCAAAGTCCTGGCTACCATACTCATAGAAGTGATGTCTTCCGTCATTCACGGAGAGCAGATGCATTGTGTACCTGGCAGGCTGATAAGTGATACTGTCACATTAATCAGAGATGTTTTGGAAATCTCCAGCTCATTTGGCATAGATTTTGGTCTTCTTTCTATAGATCAAAAAAAAGCTTTTGATCGGGTTGAACACCAATATTTGTGGCAAACTTTGACTGCTTTTGGTTTCAGCCCTGGTTTCACATCTATGGTCCAGGTTTTGTACCATGACATTGCGAGTGTACTTAAAATAAATGGAGGCTTAAGTGCTTCATTTAATATTTTAAGAGTGAAGCAAGGCTGTTTGTCAGGGATGCTTTGATTTGTGTGGTGTTTCTATTCCTGGGTGTAATGCCTCTTTAAAGTTGTCAGCTTATGCTGATGATGTAATAGTTTTTGTAAACACACAGGAAGATATTGATGTTGTAGTCAACACTGCCTTTCTTTTTGGCTGTATTTCTGCTGCAAAAATAAACTGGAGAAAGAGTGAGGCTATAACTGTTGGAAGTTGGTTGGGGGTTCAACTCAGTCTGCCTGGAGGCCTTGTGTGGAAAAAAAGTGAGTTAAAATATTTAGGCACGTTTTTACGTAATGAAACTGATCTGCAAAAATATTGGGAAAATGTACTGGATAATGTGAAGGGCCGACTTTTGAAATGGAAGAAGATTTTACCCAAAATGTCACATATATATCTTGCCATTAATAATCTGGTTTCTGCCGCCACGTGGCACCGGCATGTGTTGATCGTCCAGTTTCTCTTTTGTCAAATATTCAAAGGGTTCTGGTGGACATTTTTTGGATAAACTTCACTGGATTCCTTAAAGTATTCTCTTTCTGCCAACAGAAGATGGTGGACAAGGCCTGGTCCATTTGGCCAGTAAAGGTGCTGCTTTTTGTTTTCAGCTTATTCAGAGGTCACTCACAGGACCCGCAGATCTGGTGTGGAGGAATATATCATGCTGCGTTCTTCGGAGATTTGGTGGCATGGGTCTGGATTTGTCTCTTTTTCTGATGTATTCCAGCGAACTGAACTCTTCTCTTTTTCCAGTTTTTTTATAAGAGCGTTTTCTCTGTGTGGACTTTGCTGAGGAAAGAGAGGCAGCAGCAGGCTGAGTCTCTGCACTGACTGCTCCAGGTACTGGTGCTATTTGGGAGTTTGTTGGATTGCCCTATTTGGGGAAGAACAACTTTATCCCAACTGCTCCACACTGCAAAAGTCTATTGCTTTGGGAGGAAGGTAGAGCTGGCTGGACCTCAACTGGATGATCCTGTTAAACTCGCTGCTTGTTTTTGAATAAAATCTATTTGAATTGTTGGTCAGCTTTTGAGATACTGGAAACACAAGTTAAGTAAACATGAATGTTCCCTTGACTGATTACTATGAAAGTACTGTGTTACCAAATCACCTGGACTCTTTTCCATCCATCAGACTGTTTCCTGGTATAAAGAACTGCTCTGGTCCTTTATTGGATTCGATAGACAGTAAATAAATCTCCCTAGAAGGAGTTTCCGGAAAAATTATCTATAGGCTGATTGTAAAAACTCTCAATCAAAACAAAATGAATGGATGCAGTGACAGTACAGAGAACTCATCTCTTGCTAACACCTGAAATCAAACCTGAATGGAAATCTTTATATAAGCTTCCTCTAATGAAAAAACATGCAGATTTATAACGGAGAATCCTTCATGGTATTCTAGCTGTAAAACTATTTTATCTGTTATTAATCCTCCTGTGGAGGAAAAATGTCCATTTATTTATTGTGAACAGAGAGAAACACTGTTTCATTGTTTTTCTGACTATGTTAGTCTGTCGTCTCTTTTTGTGCTTTTGAGAATGATCTTCAACACAAATGGGGAAGCTTTCACTAAACATATATTTGTGGTTTTAAATTTACATACAGTGAAAGAGTAAATGCCAATTGATACATTTTTATTTAAGACAGGCTAAAACGGCTGTGTACATAAGCAGAAAGAATAAAGTGGAGGAAGAGTTGAATATTCATGTGGTGTCTTCATTTGTTAACATGGTGAAGTCTATGCTATTGATTGAATTTAACTTTTATAGATCAGTCTCAGACTTAGATACACTTTGTCACATCTGGAGAGAAGTAAAGATCACTAGAGAAGCAATTTATAGTGTGGTAGAAGGAGAACAAAGTTTTGGACGGATGTTAATGTCATTTATTCTATGGTATAGTATGCCTCTTTAATTTTTGTTCTATTGGCTGTGATACTTATTTTTTGAAAAATAAATGAATTATTAAAAATCTAAAAATCTGTCTCTCCCTCTCATATGAGCCAGAGCATCGGGTTTAAAGCAATCTCTGAGGAATGTTTTTATCTTCCTTCCTGCTGACTGGCTGGGATTTAAATTAAATGCACACAACTATACAGATGTATTAGATTTTAAATGCATCAGAATTTCCTTTTTAAAATGTTAAGTTTTTGCTTTTATCTGGGTTTATTTAGATTTTTTTTCAAAGAGTTGCTACGTTGAAAAAGCTTGCTGGTTTTGAATTGGGAAGTTTTTATGTAGTTTACATCACTAGAGGGCACTGTAGTGTTTCTCTGACCTCTAACTGGACGTTAAAGAGAAAAGGGGTCTTGACCTTCAACAAAAACCTCACCAGGTTCGGATCCCCATTCCCTCCCACCTGGAACATAGGGGGTAGGAGGTGTGGACGGATTTAGAGATTTAATTTTTATCAAGATAGTCAGCATAGGTATGTCATGTTTTTCTTCAGAGATAAAAAAAAAATACACATGCTGTTTAAAGCAACATTCGGTTCCAGTGTTGGTTGTTGCTGTTGGCGTGCGCACTGAAATCTGCTCCACGTTAGGAGCTCCTCCTCATCTTTCCATCTCCACGACGTTCCGCTGACTCTGCGCCGCCGCGGTCTCTCTCCGGTTGGACTTCCAACCTTGAGAGACTTCTGAAACAGCATTAGAAAGTCTGATGTACTCCTTTTTTGTTCTTGATTTGGAATCCTTTTTTTTTTGTCAGAGGCCTGCAGCGGTGTATGTTGCCAGGTTTCATGTGGAAGCGCTTAAGGTTTTGAGCGTTAACACCTTGGTGAGCCGCTCATACTGTCGAACAAAGGCAGCTTTGTGGAGACTCTCCTCCCAAATGTTTTCTTAACATGTTCCAAGCAGTTTGAGCAGGCAAGTAAAGTAAACAAGATGTTGCCATGATAAAAACACTTGTAAAAACAAGAGCTGAGTGCACTTAGAGTTTTTTTTTTTTTTTTTTTCAGGCAGAGCTCTGCCGGGCACACCAACTTTAATTCTCCCTTAGTTCTATAAACAAAGGGTGAGGCAATGTCAGAATACAATAAATACTGATAGATTTAAACCGACACTCCCTGATTTTAAGTGTGCCTGTCTTATGGGAAAATATGAGCACATGCTTTAATAACTATGTATTGCAGGATGTTTATTAAATGAAAGTAAGAACACATAGCAGACAGTTTTTCTTTTCCCTGAGACAGGAACTGAGGCGACTGTGCGTTCTGACGTGATAAGGAGGTTCAAAGAGGATTTATGAAAACGATTAAAAGAAGATTCAAAATGTTGAGGAAGTTCAACCGTTTTTTTCGCCACTCGAAAGAACTTTCTCCATGATTGTTTTTGGATAACAGAATTATGTCATGTTTTGCTTAAAGCACAACTAACACGAGGTGACAGCGAGCCATTGATCTGCTGCCACTGGTGCAGATGTTTTCACCCTCTCCTGTAAAAATGGCACTCTTGTGTATTGGGTTACCAGGTTGATCAGTAAACCAGGAACTAGGCAGGCATGTTAGGCTGGACAGAGTCGCATCACTGATATCTTTGCAATCTGTACCGATACAGTACAGATTGCAAAGACGCTAACAGACTGCACTATAGCTCTGTGTGTACAAGCTTAGTGTATTTTTTGGGGGGGATTATATGCGATATACCAACACAAAGTGCTGTATAATTGCTAAAACGAAGGATTAGTTATAGAGGCAGGCCTGTCATGTTAACAAATTTTGCAGGACAATAAATTGACCAGCAAATATAATATGCGATAGTATGCAATAAACAATACTGTTTTCGTTGTCAAGAAGTACAATGGAAATGGCATAATAATGCTTGTTGATCTTCTCTCGAAGAAGGATCAACATTTCTAACAAACATTTAACTCTGGCACTGGAAGACATTTTAAATATCCAAAATAAATAAAAACAAAAACACCAAAAACAATAAATAAGATAGAAACTATATAAATAAAATTGTCTTTCAGGGGCTAGTTGAGACCAGTACACCAGACTGAATCAATGACTTTCTTTCTTTAGTAGAAAGAGAGACACGAGAAAAACAATCACACAAACAGTCATAAATTAAATTGTTTTAATTTATGTAAGTGTGTTGAGAGTGCAGTGAGAATGATATATCTTTGTGAACAAGGAATTATGGGTGGCGTGTGTGCTTACATCTCACATGCTGCCTAGCACGTGCCTCTGTGTCTTGATCAAAAGTTTATGTACGTGTTTCCGGTTAGACAGTGCGTTAGTGAGCCGGTGTTTCAGCCCGTGGAGGAGCTCTCACATTGGTCTCGTAGTCCTGCAGCACTCTGGTTTTATTGTTTTATCGTTATTTTTGTAATTTTTGCAGCAACACGATGCATCAAAAGGCGTCATATCAAATGCTTTGTTTACTTACAGTCAGGCACGTGGAGATCACAAAAGAAATAGCTCGAGCAACCTAAACAGTCTCTGTGGCCCTTATGAAAAACTCACTAGACACAAATTGGAAGAGCTACTAAAGCCATATAAATTAAATCTCTCCATTTGTCCCTCTGTATCCGGCGGAGGTGTACAGTACAGCGGATTTAGCTCATCATGCAGGGCAAGTCCAAGGTTGTATGAGGCCTTGAGCAGAATTTGACGTATGGGCCCCTTTGGCTGCTAAGAGCATCAGCACCACCAACAGCATTTCACTACGGATTTAGTGAAATCTGAGACATGGGGGCGTCGTTTAACAGCACTGATATTCTCATTAAACAAATGTTACATTTCCATATCTGTGGTCTTGTGTTAAATTGTATTTTTCTGATTTGTTGTTTTCAAGACTCTATAGTTGTGGGTTTAAGTATTGTCTCTAACATAATTATCCAGTAATATTTTTACATTTCCTGTCAACTTAACATCTTTTAATACAAAGACACTGCGGCCCACTTGTGGACCGCCTCAGCGCCAGGTCCTGCTAAGCCCCAGGCAAACCCTGGTTTGGTATTGATTTTGTGGGAAAAAAAAAAAAAAAAAAAACAGAAAGAAAACTTAAGGCACAGATGGAGAGCAGGAAATTCATGAGCCAAACAAAGGGCAAACTAAAAGAAAAATTTGGAAAGCACTCCCTCTGACCGGTGACAAGGGCAAACAGGCAAGGCTCCCTGAGCGCGAGCTGCCACAGATAAACATCCCACCGTTGTTTGTTTGGGAAAAATGGCCCCTGGTCACCATGGGAACTGCACTTATCACAGGAATTAGAGGCCCATGCAGTTCCCAGAAGGAGTCCCCACCGCATTGCCCTTTTCAAGAGCAGGCTAACCCAGACTGAGGAATAACAACCGGCTGCACCTGCAGTGAATCTGCGTAGCTAGGGGTCACAAAACATGCAATCGACCTCCCTCCCCTCTCCCTAAAAAAAAGACAAACAAACTGAGACAGAAAACATACCTCTGATCGCAGTGCTTTACTTACTTGAGGAATGACTTGAAATCATCAAAAACAGCTTCGCACCCGGGCCACTTGCAGACGCCATGGCCGTAGAGAGGGTGACTGTGGGGGGATGGCTCCTCCAGCACTGACCTGTAAGACAGAAACTTCTGATTGAAAAAAAAGGAAAACAATCTCAATTTCTTTTCACTCAGAGGTTGAGGAAAAAAAATACACAATGTCAAAAATGACAGTTTCTGTTGTTAATCAAAATCTTCTCTGTGTGTACTCTGTCTTGTTTTCACAGAAAAAAAATTGACTTCTACTTGATCTGTGAACTTTGGCCTTTGTCAGAATCAGCTTACCTGTGCGATCATCACTCTTCCCTGCTTTAAAACAGGGTGACACTCATTGTGTGAGCCTGACCGGATCAATAAATAATTATTTAGAATCACTGAACCACATTGCAATTCTCTTTAATCGGGACGGTCCATTCCCTGCCTACTGTGTCACATCCAAGAGCCCCCCCCTCCCACCTGGGGGAGGCCTGTGACACAATCCGGACCCTTCCACAAGGCAGGGAAGATGTAAACATCCCCACCTGGCAGCAATTTATCTCCCGACCCAATTCATGTCACCTGGGGGGGCTGACAAGTACAGGTCTACTGGGATAGATCGGTACTATCAGTCTAAATAGCGGGAATGTCGCTGAAAAACAAACATTACAACATCTTCCATATGGCGCAGAGGTGCGGAACCACAGCTAACCACGATCAGAACTGAGAAGAGGCAGCGGTGTCTGCTAGAACAGGACAGGCAGCCATATGGACACAAGACACACAACTTTCAGATACAAGAGCCTGGGGGACTGGCCTACATTGCTGCCACCTGTGCTTCTGGCGGATGGCGAGGAAGCCAGAAGCACACTGCTGCTGCTTCTCCTCCAGCGTGAGCCCATGCTTTAAGACAGAAGGACAAGATAAGGAGATTCATGGCACAACAAACTGTTGTGTTCCCCACATGAGAATAACCCTACCTCATTGATATGCATGTATTCAATAAGAAATAATGCCCAATTTGTGCTGAACCACTTCACTGGATTAGCTTTTGGAACATGATTCATGTGGTATGGCTTAAAAAAAAAAAAGATCTAAAAACAAATCAGCAAATAAAATAAAAGTGGAAATTACAAGATTGTGCTTATTTGGCAGGATTAAACAAGCATTTAAATTAAAGCATTATTTGCAAAGCTGCACGTCAAGGAGGAAATTTTAGAGGTCAGCTCAGGTTTCCTTGTGTTATAATTACTAACTTAAGAGTTCACATTGTTCATTGCATGCGATAATTGTGTAGCAATTAGGAAGCAGTCGAGCATTCATAAATCCGGTTAGTGAATCTTTTTACAACCTCTTTCAAAAATCTGATTTTTTAAATTCAATTATGAATTATGCATTCACATTAAGATCTCTGTCTTGATACAGCTGATAAATAGATGGCAGACAACCAATTATAACGAGTTTTTAACAAGGAAATGTGCGGCCTGGTACAGGTGACGCTGCTTTTTAATTTAAAAAGATCTATTATTTTTCCATTCTTTGAGAGGGAGGCTTGTTGGTTAATTCTGTATTAACAAAATATTAAAATGCAATGTGCAAGGAATCAGAGAGCAAAAAGTGCTGTGATTGGCTGGTGGCAGAAGAGACTTTTTGAACCGTGGCTGCCTAAATGATAAGATAATGGAATTTATATCAAATGTGCTACATTACTATAATCGGAGAAGGGTGCAACATACACAGGGGCTCCTGTCATTACAATCCAAACAGAAGAAAGACAAAACTAACCACTGTTTTTTCAGGGTTTTGTAGTTGGCCTGTGATAGCAACATCATAGAATAACTACAACAGGTTGACATTACTAGCGCTCAAACCTATGTACCAATTCAAAATTTAATCCTTAGAGACCAATTAGCAGATTTTATAAAATTCTGAATATTTAGTGAAGAACATTCATCTTGAAAATGTGTTCACTCAAGTCAAGTTTTAATACTACAATGTTTCGCAAATTAGAAAACAACAAAACGCTGAGATAGCTTCTGATTCCATAGTTTGGCACAAGAATGTTTTACTGTTTTCTTGTTACACTTCAATGTTTTTAATACTTAAGTCTTCTCAAATATCTAAATGTGCAGTTTGTTAGCTTTACCTTCAGTCTGTTTGGAAAGATGAATAAATATGTTTCAAGCCTCTCTGAAGAGGTTTCAAACAGAAACAGAAGACTTGACAAACAGAGGCAGTTTCTTTCTGTTTCAAACTGCCATTGATATCCAAAAACTATTTAGTTTCTAAATTAAGAATAGCCCCATTCTTAATTTAGGAACTATGGTTTTGATGGCACAGGATCAGATTAAATCAGGGTTTTCAACGAAAATGGATCACTTTTGAAATATAAAATACTGAGCATTTATTTTTATGTTCTTAGCAGCAGACTCAAAATCCAAACTAATGTTAAAGTTAATCTGAACGGTGGCAAATAAAAATTTTGTGATGTAATTTAAATTTTAATTAATTTACTTTATCTTTTAGAAACAGATAAAAAAAAGATATAAACAGCCCAATATCTTGAGTTCATGAGAAAGTTTAAACAAAGTTTTAGAGAAAACTTACTTGTTTTTCCAAAACAGAGTAAAGGTTTTACAGAGCCCAAGTTTGATTAGACCAAGTATGGTGGACTCTCCCCTGTAGTAGCGAAAAGGAACACCTATTAGCTATTAAAATACGTAGTTAAAGCATCTTTAAAAGTGCTGTCCCTAACCTCTGAGAATACTGGAAGTCCACTGTAAATTCGGTTTTGAGCTAGAGTGTTGAAAAATAGTACTCTTTTGTTCCAAAAAATGCTACCACGCAAACAATTCAAAAGAAGTGAAGGTTTTTCCAAAAGGCTTTCCTGACTACACAACAGGGCAACTCAAGGACATTCCTCTCTTACTTCAAAATAAGACTCTCAAACTTAAAAATTAGATTAAAGAAAACTATCAAATTTCAATGTTTACTTTTTACACCTTTCCTTAAAACAACAATGGATAATAAAGGAAGAGTTACCACATGAGACAGAGTGTCAAACTGACTTGATGACCCTCCATGAGACAGACTTTGTTTTGACAAGAAACATTTCAGCATTTCAATATTGCAGGAACTCATTACACCCTCATTACAGGTAATTGTTTTCCCCCAAATTCTGTTCATTTCTCTTTTTTCCTCCAAATGTTGAAATTCAATCAATTTCCAGACCATGAAACATTAAATAATAATTCTCTATTCTTTTATTTTAAAGCATCTTCGTTGAAAAATACTCTAATGACGACAGCAGTGAGGTAAAAACTTCCATTGCCTTCAGCTTCCTTTAGAGGACCAGGATGTCCACATAGATTCTGACAAGGTGCAAAAGCTTCCAGGGGGAAAGAAGAGAATGTACTAAGATGATTCCGACAGCTGGAGGCCAGTTGTTTTCAAGCCCACTTACTTTGAATGGACAATTTGGGCCATAAATAAGTTAAGATCTATGGCCTCCCATTCTGAAGGACTCAATCCGTCAGAAGAGGGGAAGATTGAAGTCAGATAGAGGGCCCTGTCGATACATCAGGTTCAGGTTTATATTCTCCCCGCTCCGGTTCACTCCCTCTTTAATGTTCCAGATCTTTCCTGGATTCTTCCCTCCTTCCCACCGCAAGCTTTACCCTAAATGATTTAATTAGCTTTTTTTTTTCTTGTGTAAGACAAATGAAAGGCATGAGAGAGAGAGATGGGAAGCGCTGCCAAATCTGATTATTTATCTCCTTAACAGACTGCTGTGTTACAGTCCCTGAGCTGTTGTTACTGATGGTTGTTGGGAAGTAAAGTGGGCCAAGTGCTTTGTGAAGATACCCCTCCCTCTTTACCTCCCTCTTTGCAAAGCTGATGCAGCTCTGCATTGGGAATTGGTGTCAGATACAGATCAGGCATTTGATTTAAATAAGCAAATCAGCGAATAAAGATGACCCCGATCACTGGGGTATATCGCCATCTATGCATCATGCATTCATTGGCAGGGAAACAACACCGCCTGACAGATAAAGTGACTCAGACTCTGGGTCGTATCAGGTACGTTATTTAGACAAACACACCTCCCCGCCTCCCACCTCTCCCGGTGTGTTCCTAGCAACAACTAAAAGCAGGAGGAACACGTGCCTTGTCTTCAGTGTGTGTCAAGTCGAGCTGTGATTGAATTTCTCTGTCTTCCTTAAGACGGAAGTGCAAAGCCCCGTGAGTGATTCCTGTGGATGCACTTAAAGGTTTTAGTTGCAGGCGTCGTTGTGCCTGGGCAGATTTTTATATGACACATGAAACTAAGTACATGGTACTTAGGGGCTGCTGTAAACTAATCTGAAGTCAGTCAGCGGAGGAAAAACTGGGGGCCCCCGTCTTGCAGAGAAGCTTGTTTCTGTTGCATGACACAGGGACTCGCGCAAAGCCGCATAAATTAAAAGTTCATTAAGTTCAGTGCTGGGAGGATGAGTGGATGTTCTCTATTTACGCCCAGGATCGGCCCAGCCCCATTATCTTCAACCTGATTATTCAAATCCCAGGATTATAACACAGACGTTCTTCTCAGAGCCTTGCTTAGAATAATCATACTTAATAATATTTCATTCTTTCTCCCATGGAGTTTGATTAGAACTGAGCATGCATCATCAAAAGAGAGGCAGGACGCTTTTTGATACTTGTGTGATTTATGGGTTGCCAAAATTAAAACGAGGAAGGATTATTGGTTGTGCATGGATCTAAATTAGCATCATGCGGCACTTAATGGGGGAATGTTTTGTAGCTCACTTTATTCCGGCACAGCTTTCCTGGTAATTTGCGTGTTTTGAAAGTCCGCATGGGTAATTTGCTTCCTTGAACAGATGGGTGTGGGGAGAATCACCTGCTCGTTTTTTTTGACAGATCTAAAGATGCTACGAAAATATTCAGACCAAGACTGCCTTCTTCACTTAAGCTCGTGTTAAACTGCCACTGACATCTTCTTTAATCTCTGACAGTCGGCGCGAGGCAGCGGTGCTGCCGGCTCTTGCATTATGTCTTTTCTTATGTTTCATGGAGCCTTCAAGCTCAGGTTGCTTCCTGCCTTTTGCTGCCATCAAGGCTCACCTTGCTTTTGCGACAGTGTGTGATGGACTTGGTGAGTCAATATCGTCCTCAAGCGATTTGTCAAAACACAGACATTCAGTTTGACAATGAAGGGCCGGAACCCTGTGGGTTTATTGATGCAACAACGAATGCTTAGATTTGACTTTACTCTAGTTTAGACCTCAAAGAGCAGCAAATAATAGAAATCTACCAGAGTTGTTGTAATACTACTACACATAGCATTTACAAGATTGGAGAATTCCAGAGATGATTCCTGTTTGAATTACGAGGTTTTGCTTAGGGAGGCACTGATTGCAGCTGGTCACTGATCTCTAAAAAAACCTGATATGCTGATTCAGATTTTGGCCGATACAGTTTTTGTATCGGTCAGCTTTTTTTGTCTGAATTGTCACTTAGTAACAAAATGACTAAGTTGGGAACAACTTAGCTACTTTAGTTAACTGCTTGTAGGCCTCTACAAGCCTACAAGGCAGCTTTTTAATCACCTACAAGCTGTCATTCCATTGACCATATAATTGTGCAATTTAACATTTCAATAATATGTTTGCTTCGTGGAAACACGCTAATTTTGGAAAGAAAAAAAAATGGTGCCATTTTTGATAAAATGTCTTGGCGTTATGATAGGTGTTTTTTTGGCCTTATCAAAATTTGTTTTATGTCACAAAATTGCAATGGAAATACTTTTGTCACATAACACAAGTTATGTGAACTACTGGCTTAAACCACAAAGAAGAGGATGATAAGAAGTGGTAGGAGGATGATGACGTGTTTTAATAATGAGTGAACAAACTTAACGTTTTTCTTAATTAATAGAAACAACATAATTTTGAAATTGTGTTGTGGCTTATGTTCAAATGGAATTGCAGAGGCAGCAGCGATTCTCACAAAAACAGATATTTCTGATTATATTTTCTCCCAAATGAATACAATTATACAAAGAATAGGACTTTAATTTAAAAAAAAAAAAAAGTCAAGTAATTTCAAGGCTTTTCACAACCTCTTTAACCCCTTACCATGCAGCAGAACGCCGGTGTGCCATTTTTCCATTATATGGAGGTTTGAATAAATATGACCGGCATCGTTTTTTTATTTTAATTTTCTCCCTTGCCTGTCCAGAGAACATCTTCTTGATGATCACTCCTCACCAGCATTCCCCAACCTCTTCACCTCCACAGTCCACCTGACTTACTTTGCTAAATATGTTTTCATCTGCATCACTTTCATACTGACACTTAGGTTTTGATCACTGAAACACAAGTCAGATGTTCAGCGGTGAGCTCTTGGTGCCTGGAGGCTCCTTGCTGACAGTTCAAAGATCACTCTTTTGTGCAAGAAAACAAGCACACGTGTAAATGCCAAATTAATTCCTTCCTTAAAGATGCATTTTCTGTCCTCTTTCTCATATACACACTCTACTCAGAATCAAATGCCTCTCATAGATGATTTATCTGTGTTTGGATGTTACAACGCGTGCCAAGTTTGTTTTCTCCTTCAGGCATATGATAGCTTTCTGTTCTCGTTATGTTTCATTTAATACAGAAAACAACATTATGTGTCTGCAAGTCAACAAATTCCTGAGATATGAGGAAATGTGTGTTTTTTTTCTTTTCTGACAAGACTGGGGCAAATGAATGCAAAGTGAAAAAGGAAATTAATATTAAAGTCAAAGCCTTCCTTTCTCAGTAAGATGATGGCATTTCAGCTGTGTATGTTCTGCTAGAGGACTTTATTCTCACCAGGAGTTGAAACAAAACCACCAGGTGTAAAAGGACAGAAAACAACTGTGAATCCTTGAAAAATAAAAACATGCACACAGTTGCATAACTGAGAAGTCTCTGAACATAGGAGGATTATGGTGATTGGGGACCAAAATTGCAACATTTGTTAAATTTTTAGCTGGTGGGTTAGAGTTTGCTTTCATATTGTACTGTCAAACAAACTAAATCCTTGGAGAAACCTGTTCCTCTCCTCGCCTGGGGTGGCATTGCACCAAGAACCAGAGAAGAAAACAAACAAAAAAAAATATAGACACAGAGAAGAACTTCCTTCTTTACAAAATGTAAAAAAAAATTAAGTGGCTGTCCCTGCACGATGCACAGTGCTGGCTCATTTGTGCATGTGCTAAAGGAAATACAGGGATTTGGCACAGAGACAGACACAAGTCTTCTTGGGAATGATGCAACCAGTTTTTCACATTTGGATTTGGGGATCTCTGGCATTCTTCCTTCAAATCCTCTCCAGTTCCGTCAGGTTGGTGGAGCCAGTTTTAGGTCTCTCCAGAGAGGGCTCTGGCTGGGCCAGTCAAGACTGGTCACAGAGTTGTTCCGAAGCCACTCCTTTGTTATATTAGCTGTGTGCTTCGGGTTATCGTCTTGCTGGAAGGTGAACCTTTGGCTCAATCTGAGGTCCTGAGCTCTCTGGAAGAGGTTTTCTTCCAGAATATCTCTGTACTTGGCCACATTCATCTTTCCTTCAATTGCCACCAGTCGTCCTGTCCCTGTAGCTGAAAAACACCCTCATAGCATAATGCTGCCACCACCATGTTTCACTGTTGGGATTGTATTGGGCAGGTGATGAGCAGTGCCTGGTTTTCTCCACACATACTGCTTAGAATTAACACCAAAAAGTTAAATATTCGTCTCATCAGACCAGAGAATCTTATTTCTCAGTGTGGGAGTCTTTCTTGTGTTTTTTGGCTAACTCAATACGAGCTTTCAAACATCTTGCACTGAGGAGAGGCTTCTGTTGGGCCACTCTGCCATAAAGCTGGAGGGCTGCAGCTTTATGGACTTAGTGGAATTTTCTCCCATCTTCCTACTGCATCTCTGGAGCTCAGCCACAGTGATCTTTGGGTTCCTCTCACCAAGGCTCTTCTCTCACAATTGCTCAGTTTAGCTGGATGGCCAGGTCTAGGAAGAGTTCTGGTAGTCCCAAACTTCTTCCATTTCAGGATTATGGAGGAACCTTGAGTGCTGCAACCTAACCTTGGCCTGATCTGTGCCTATTTCACCGAGATCCTCAGGCAGTTCCTTCCACCTCATGATTCTCATTTGCTCTGACATCAACTGTGAGCTGTGCAGCCTTATATAGATAGGTGTGTGCCTTTCCTAATCAAGTCCAGTCAGGTAAATTAAACACAGCTGGACAGTAGAACCATCTCAATGAGTACTGCAAATATGAATATAGATATGAATGCCGCAGCAAAGGAACTGAATACTTATGACCATGTGATATTTCAGTATTTCTTTTTCAATTAATTTGCAAATTCTACATTTCTGTTTTTTTCTGTCAAGATGGGATGCTGAGTGTACATTCATGAGAAATAATATGAACTTTTTTGAATTTAGCAAATGGCTGCAATGAAACAAAATGGAAAGTTTAATGGGGTCTGAATACTTTCTGTACCCACTGTACACTATTAGTTAATCTCATAAGAGATGTAATTATTATAAAAATAAGATCTTTTTTGTCCATGAGGACTCCAGCAGAGGACATGTTGATGACATCAATAGCTAACAGTCCAGTAAATTTTTGAATAAATTATAATCTTTGAACTAAATTATGACAATTATTATCCATTAAGAGAATTATAACATTTTCCAAGAATACAGATCTTCTTATAACACGTAGTACTTTAGTTAATATGAACTTTACACTTTACATTTTAAGAATAATGTAGAATTATTTCTTTAGTGCATGCATAAGTGAGTCAACAGTCTACATAATGCTTCAAGTAGAGATTGGGCAATGATAGTGGCGTTTGATTTTAGGAGTAGAAGAATTTCTCTATTGTTTTTGTAAAATACCACAAGACATTTCTTCCACTAGCACTAGACTAGTGTGTTTTTTTTTTTTTTGGTTGTATTTATCCAGAATGCCCTGCACTATGCCACTTCCTGAGTCTGCCCCAAAATCAGGGGCAGGCTCAGGAAGTCCCAATGTCTGCTTGGAGTTCAGATATGCAGTCGAACCGCACCATAGTTCACTTCAAACTGAACAGAAGCCCAGGTTCAAATTGTACTTCAAATGCTTATTCACACCTCCCCAAACATACCGGACTTTCTAGGCAAACAAACTAGAGTTCAGTTAAAGCAGACTAAAAAGGGTGGGTGTGAAAGCATCCTTAGAAAGAATCAATAAAAGAATATGTTTTAGTATTAAATAACTCCACCACCTAACATTATAGTCGCAAACGAGACTCACCCATCTCTTTTGTGACTCATGTACTGGCCGTTGGTGGCAGCATGCTGGTTGAGGACCGGGTTCTTTGGTGGCGCCGAGGAAGACAGGTTGAGGCCCCGGTAGCCATTGTTGCTGCTGCCGTTGTTGTGCTCCTCCTTTACGTGGGCATTCGTCACCTCTTTCCACAGCTGCTGGAGCTCTGCTGGAATCATGCCTGAGACAAACAAATTGGATAATTAAATCAATTACCAGCTAATCCAACTCTCTTCCTCATCACCTAATTAAATCAAAGCGTCTGTAAACAAAGCTGTAGTATTAATTAGGAAATGCTCCACTACAGGGTACAACAAGAATCTCAACAGCCCTCCCATCCGTTGCCTTCATCTCTCTTTCCATTTTCTTTGTCAATGGGATTCAAAGCGTGTTTGTACACACAAATCCCTGGCATTCACGCACATTTCATGCCTAGAGTAAATTAACATCCAGACAAGGCATGAAATCTGAATAATCATTGTCACTGATCCCAACAACAGAGATGTGAAGAAGAAAAAACAAAAGACTTTCAGAATAGCAACACTGGAAAACATCCCAGCCTCTGTCTTCTTGAAAAACAGGACCCGGGGGTAATATTCACAAAAGCGCATTAATGTGCAAAATACTTAAGGCTCCACAACGCCTCCAATTGACACAGAAGACTTAAACCTCATTTAACAAGTCAAGCACCATGTGGCACTCGCACTTGGAAAAACAAAAAGTAAAAATCACCTGAAGACAGGAAGTAATTTTTCTGTTTGCTGGAAAGGTGTCGACAGTATGTATGTTTTCAATGCCTGCAAGTGATGGTGGATGCTCAGGCTAAGACCAAGAATTGAGATGGAATAATTCTGTGTTTATTCAAACTACTTTCCGTGTCATGAAGATAGGAGACCCAGTTGGCAGATGTGTCCTGACTTAGATTATCTGACTTAGAACGTTATAGAAAGGAGGATAAAGTTGATACAAAGATTGAGGTAAGGTCTTTTTGTCCAAACAAAAAAAATTCAGAAGTGACTAGGAGGACCTAGTGCAAAAGTATTCATACACTTTGAGGTTTTCTGCAGTTTGTCAAGTTACACCACACATTTTGGGCTAAAGATTATGTACTTTTTACTGTCATACATTGAATAAAGTCCATTGCAGCCTCATTAGTGAATAAACAAAGTCAGGAGAACCATATATTGGCATCTGCATCGGTGTCGGCCACTGTTGGTTATTTTTAACATATTGGTATTGGTTCAATAAGTAAAACTGATATCAACAAATGATTTTTATTTCTATCTTGACATCGATATTGACCTAAATTTTTTATATCAGTGGACCCTTAGTGGAAAACCTGCTATGCAAACCTCCCTGGGCTCATGGTAACCATTAAGAAACATGGTGGTGGGAGCATTATGCTATTGGGATTCTTTTCTTCAGTGGACAAAAAGAAACTGGTCGGAATTAATAGGACTAAAGGCAATACCGGAAAAAGAGCAGAGACTAAAATTGCAAGGAACTGGAGTTTAGGACTATACTCCTAAACAGAGATACAATTTAAATAGTTTGTACTAAAAAATAATTATGAGTGAGGCTGGTCTACTCAGATCTGTGATTAAATTTGAAAATTGATCAGACACTCTCCATTCACTCTGACCTCAATTAAGTAATTTTGAATAAAAGACTGGAGCGTAATTTAAGTTTCTAAATATTTGAAGCTTATGTACACATATGCAGACTTGCAGCTGTTAAGTTTAACAAAATGTGGTTCTATTAAGTACTAAATCAGAGGGGTTGAGTATAAATGCAACCCAAATCTTTCAGATCTTTATTCGCTAAAGAATTCTGACAAAATGGATCCTTCACCTTTGCACAATTATACCAAATACAATGCCCAATCGCTTCAAATCCCCAAAAAACACACAGACTTCTAAGGTTGGAACGGGACAAAATATGGAAAGGCTTCAAAGGGTTTGAATACTTCTGCAAGGCTCTGTGTCTGGATTGTTTTTTTTTTTTTTGTTTTTTTTTATCTGTAAAGCAAGCCACATATTTTCGGTGTGGTGAAGGAAGCATGCGGATGTGTGGTTGGTTGAACTGCAAAGTAAATGGGAGAGACCATTCATCTAGAATTACAATTAATTAAAGTCATTCTCAAAATGAGCACTGCCAAATGAAAGATGATTTGCACATGATCCCCTTTTACCCACCCCCCCACTTCTCATCAACATCCCTACAGATAGCAGAAGTGCTCCTTTCAAGCGCCAGATTGTTAATACATTGTGTGCGAAATGCTTAGTCTTAATTTATTCCTGTTGTGAAAAATAACCGAGGTGAAGATCTCAGTGCGATCAGCAGAAAAATATTTTTAATATGATAAGCTACTAAAGATTTTAATTACGCTGGTAATAGAGAACATTGGCCTAATGAGGCGCAGGACTCCGAAGAGACGTGAGGGGCTAAGAACTGTGAAATGATTCTGATAGGATTGCTGTAAACTCACACTAGATCGTTTGCATATCAAAGAGCAGGAACTGATTGCAGGACAAATCAATAACCTTTCCACGTTCCAAGGAGCGTCTTTCCTCATTCCCATATCTCACCGCTCTCGCTCTATGCTGTCTGCCTGTATTCGCCCTTATTCCCCTCAATGCCTTGATGTGCCTTAATCGAAGTGCACGTCTATGACAGGCTAAACATGCTTAACATTGCTGCCTGTGTTATGGCATACTAATGCACCGCTTGTTGATTTCCAGCTGCAATATGTATAGATTCCTCATTGTTTTTGGAGGTGTAATGACATTTGGGAGTAAAAGTTGTTTTTTCCTTCAAAGGGTTTCGAAGGGGAAGGTCAACACTGACGTGAGCGTCCAATGTTCTGACAGCGGGGGCAATCATTTCCTCCCCACACCTACTCAGTTCTCGATGACAGTGGGTGATGTATTTTTAGCCGGTTTGCTTGACGGGGCAGCCCAACATCAGCTCAATTACCCAGCAGTCCAGGTGACCCCCTCTGACTTCGCTATTTTGTCAGATGAAACCAAGGCGGATCGACCAGTGTGATGAGAGAGGTAACGGACTGAGACCAACTTGCCACCGGCTTTATTACTCTTTGTTCGCACCAATCTAACCCCTAACCTCCTGAAACCTCAACAACAGCTATACCTCATGATTCCTCATAAATGACAATAAAAGATCATTACACAAATGTCTCCCCGGGTGTTATATTTTGCGTTTCCTTACATCTGATTACTGCAGGACAACATAATGACATTGGAGTGTGGAATCTTTTTCTTCGCTGCCCAGTTTTGTGCAGATTGGTTTATCTTTCTACTTTCCATTTTTCAACACAACTCTTCCGGCCTATTACGACTGGAAAATACGGACAAGCACTTTAAAAAATGTATGTTGTTGGGACACTTGATTGATCACCGCCCCGGCAACTCAATTTTACCTCTGCAGGTAGCTCTGGCACAGAGACAGGCCGAGCTCTTCAACCTTTTCCTGTCCTTGTCCTTGGGTACCCAGGTGACCATGTTCAAGCAAGCAGAAAGTTGATTTAGGGTTCATAATGACATCAGTTGCAGGCCATCATCCCCCAAAATAAAAAATGACCCCCCAGTGCATTGGGCTCTTTGAACCTCACTGTTACTTCTTGCATGTGGAGCATAGGTACCATGGCAGGGAGGACAGTGACACCGCAATTAGTTTATTGTTCCAGCCGACTGGGACCTTTACTGCACCCCTGTTTATGTTACCGTAATCACCGGTCTGCTGATACGCACCCCTTTGCTCTGAAATATGTCCTGTCTTAATGCGGTAGGAAGTATTACCAGCAGCCCAGTGTTGGACATATCAATCACTGACAGGTCAGCCGCATTACCCGACACGGTCCCCAATGTGCCGCTACTCTGTGAGCACTTCATGGCTTGCCACATTCTTTGCTTTCGTCCTACCAGCAAATTTGTCTTGTCACTGTCCTCGGGCAACATGAATGATGTTGTGCAGGTAGAGGAACTCACTCTCTAGTGGTGTAACCTCTGAAGGTGTGTTTAAAACACTTTGTTGAAACACGTGACACATGGACAGAGCTGTAGAAAATAGCATTCAGAAAAAATATTTAAATATTTATAAAGGTCTCCTGAGCCCCCTAATCCCTCCCAAAAAAAGATCCTTTATTAATTTGCTTCTTTATTTGAAGTAAACTAAATGATTTGAGTAAGACTGACTTAAATTTGTCAAGTTAAACCAACTCAACAAATTAAGTTGGATAAATTTAATTGAATTGTTTGGTACCAGTTCAAGCAATTCAATTAAATTGGTTCAACTATTTTCTTTTCTCTGTGTATCAGGCCTGTGTGAAAATTACGTATTTTAAGGTCATTGCAAAAGTTGAAACAACACCATCAGGCAACTTTAGAAACATCATGCGCATTGACCTTATTTTATCATAGTGGCATGGAATTTAGTACACCTATAGAACTCCGCAAGACCTCCACCTGTAGTCTACACCCAATAGGAAGCTGGCCATTTTGAATTGAGTTTCGGATTTTGACACTATGTTTGGCGTTTACATCCTCCACATTTGATCAAGCTCCTCCTAAGGATTTCGATCAACCAGTTTCAAACATGCTCTATGAACAGTTTGTTCATAGAGCATGACCGAATAATCAAAAGGGTGAGCTTTTGTCCATGCTGAAGGGACGTGGCCAGGCCTCAAAGTTTGATATCTCGCCATGAAACACAAAACTGTTACATCTCCTAAACAAAAACTCAATGAGACATCAAACCTTCAGTGATTGATTGGTTCACATCCTATAAGACCCAATTGTGAAATCATGACATCACTAAAGCCATGTCCCCTGAAAAGAGGAAGTGTGATGTTTTACTGTCAACGGTCTCTATCTGACTCCTTTGACATAATCTTCATGAATGACAGAAGACATGCTGGTATGACTTGGTTTCCAACACTGACCGTTTTGGTGAGGATGTGGGCGTGGGGTCATGGCTTAGTCACGTGATGCGATTGGCTCTAAATTCCACAGTTTCCTGCCGAGCTGCACCAAACTCACTAGGATCGACCCTTAGCCGTCCCCTAACAGAAATCCACAACAATTATTGGTGGGAATGGCCTAATTCCTCTACAGCGCTCCCTAGATTACTTTAAATAATCATCCCAGTGCCATGCTTTGACTGATAATTATGAAACTTGGTACCCATGTGTATCTTGTCAGGTTCTTCAAAAAAGCCTCTTTGACCACAACCCCAACAGAAAGTCTGCCATTTTTGATCAAAGCCACCATTACGTCTTTCATATTTCAGCAAACTCCTCCAAAAGCTTTTGACATGCAGAATTTATAATCACTCAGCAGAGTCTTGAGGCATTAAAGGTCAAAAGTTATCAAAATCTTTTTCATACATCAAAGCATGTGGTTGTGACCAACCCTCAAACTTTGACTATTTGCGATGAAATATCAAGGTGCAATAATTTTCACATAGAAGGTTACAGCTGCTATGTTTTTACCAGGGACAAATCCCGTACTAACCGGGGTGCTGTAGTGGCTCAGGGGTAGAGCACAACCCACATAAGAAGGCCCTAGTCGTCAATATAGACTTTCTATGTTTCATTACAAAGCAGCCCTCATCACATTCACATTGTCAATTGGTGACATCACCTTAGCCCCGCCCCCTTTCAACAGGAAGTCATTTGTTTTTTTTCTGCTGGATGTCTTACTTTTACTCTTATATAAACCTGTGCCAAGTGACATAAAAACACACGATGAATCCCCTGAACACTGGCTGGTGGCTGAAGCATGTGGGTGTGGCACAATGGCAAATTTCAATCCCTCGTCAATTTCACACGGTTGGCTCTAAATCATACATGCATCATCAGATTTTCACCAATCTGGATATAAATGACCTTTGTTAACCTCTAAAGGGCCCAACAGTTTTATATTGAAATTTGATTCAATGGTGCCCCCAATGTAATTCTAGCAGCTATATCTCCTTGATACATCATCCAAACTGCTCCAATTTTTTTATGCATCATCTTGGAGCACAGCTTCAAACATTGTTGTGGAATATTAATGACATCACTAAAGCCCCACCCACTCAAAGAAAATACTAGAGATTAATGGATTACTCTCCCTGCTTAATCTTAAAATACTAAAAGACTAAAATACTTTTTAACTTATGTCACTTCTGTATGTGACATAAGATTGAAGCTGTACCCACTAACAGTTGATGACACAAAAGATGTATCAAACCCTTCAAGTAGTCCTCGCCAATCCTTGGCCACAAAACAGGAAGTGACAACAACTTCCTACTGAAAGATTTTGCTTCAGCCAAAATTTTAAGACATGCTACTGGACTCATACTGAACTGGACTAATGGATATTTGGAATATTTGCCAAATAGCCAAGTGGACGAAGGATGTATGATGTTGCTTGCAGCTTTAATTTTGTTTCTTGTTTATCTTGTATGTTTTTAAATAATTTTCTAAAACTTGCTATTAATTTCCTCCATTGTGTAACAATAAAGAATATTTCTATTCTATCCTATTTTATGATCATATAGGGCAGAGTACATTGACCATAAAGACCAGTCTAACATTGTCTAAAAAAAACACCCAAAATATTTGGAAAAATACCTTTTGGAACTTGTGCATTGCATCACATCGTGGGTAAAGACACAAAAGTACATCAGAAAAAGAACATGTGGGTGATAGTATTATGGTCTGGACCCACTTTGCTACCCTGCAGAAGGTGATAGAGCCATGAATTCTGCTCTACAGCATAGAATCCTGAAGGAAAATATCCAGCTATTGGGAGCCAAGGGGATTAAAAGAAATTCATGTTTTAGATTGGCCTAGTCAAAGTCTGTAACCCTCAAAAACCCTCCAAAGTGTCCGTATTAAAAATAACTATCCATCTCTTTACGCATGACACTAAAATTTTTTTAATGAACTCAAATATTTAAATGTGACAAAAAAGACTAAAATACTTTTCAACTTCTGTACAAACCACCAGAACCACAAAAACTCACTTATCAGGCCAACAGGATGAGCTTTTGAGAAGTGAGGGAAAAGGATGTGTGAAAGGGGTACTGCTCAGATCAAATTCATATTTATGAGAGTTACATCCTAACAAAGCACACTGCAGTAATTTATAACAGATACCGTCTGACTGCCTCCAACACTTTGAACATTAATGTCAAAAGAATTTACAACAAGAGAGACAAATTATACACCGGTTAAAGTGAGCAATTGTTTTTCACTCAAAACCTGCTATCTATAAGTTTATACTTAATTAGTGCTATCTGTGTTTTTGAAAAGCTAATTCCAATGCGCTCTTTTGGACCAATGCTTCGGCGGAACAATTGCTGTAATTTGTCTCAGCCAAGAAAGAAATAAAACAAAAGAAATCAAACTGTTCTGTAAATAGCATCACAGGCACTAAAAAGCACACCAAATTTCTTAATTAGTGTACTACAGTGAATTTTTGTTTGGAAACCTTTTGATACTTCCATTTTCTCAGCTTTAAAAAAAACAAAAAAACAATGACTTTGATTACATGCATTAACAGTGGCCTTTTCAAATAATTACACTGATATCCACATTTCTCAAATGAGAGAAATAAAAATAATCGGCTAAAAAGTCATGGCAATTTACTGCCCCCAAATTAGAATCCATAATCACTGGGACACAAACGGAGCAGATCAACCCATCACTTCCGACACAGTGCCAACAGCTATCTGCAAACCGTAGATTAGATCTTAGCACTGTGGGCCCGACCCGCTGAAGCGTGAAAGGGTTTAGCGATGTGGAAAACAGAAAGGTCATCAATAACTTCAAACAGTCAAGCAGAAAATGTTTAGAATATGAGGACAAACTGGGGGCCGGGAGCACTAACCTGAGTGTTGTAACAGCTGTCAGACAGAGACACACAGTTAAATATCAGCAAAAACAAGCCGGCTGGACATAATAGAACAACCAAGAATGACGGCCTAATCGTTTAGAGGACGAGCCGGTACCTCATCATGGCAACTGAAAAGAAACATCATTCAGTTTGTTAGCAAAGAGAAAATTTTACTTACAGTGTCTTGTAAAAAATGATTACAGTTTTTACAGTAAAGCTGCAAGCCTCACTGATTTAGAATTGGGATCTGCCCAACAAGGAGAAAATTGAACCGAAAAACATCCATGGTAACCAGGAAAACAGTGGTTTGATCAGTTAGTATCAAAACCAAATTCTTTTGCCCTATATGACGGAAAACTAACCCTGAACATCCCTACGGTGAAACATGGAGGTGACAGCACCATGCTATGGGGGTGCTACTCTGACAGCGACAACGAAACTGGACAGAAGTAATTGGATGAGGGATGTAAGTAAAAATAGGACAATCTTGGAAGAATACCTGTTTGACAGGAAAACAACGCTAAACATTCAGTCAGATCTAAACCAGCGTATCAGCAGGTTTCAGGAAGCCAAATTTAAGACTTTTAAGATCTTTTTAATACTACCCTAAGTTCAATTTAAGACAAATGAATAGCGAAGTTTCTGGGGTCTGTTTGTGGCTTTTGGCAGCAGCTTTGTGCTTCTAATATTGTACATGGCTTTCTACAGCCACGCTTGTGGAGGTAAGGGCACTTAGCCCCACAAACTTGTTATTCAGAATGCACATAGCATTCTATATGAGTGCTGTGCATAGCTTTCTATATGAGTTGGCACAGAAGCAATCTAATGGCAGAAGCAAACATTGTCAAGTCAACTGGCAAAAAATTTGCACTTAACCCGTGATTTGTGCAAAAAGCTCATCATAATCCTCTTCTGTCCCCAGCCAGACATCCCACCTACCTCTGACTAACAGTTTTCCTCTCAAACTGTTCTATCTTCCACCTCAGTTCCATGACTGAAGACAAACTGAAGATTTAGTTGGTTTAAGTTTGTCTTAAACAATATCAGGAGATGCTGCTGCTCCTTTTGCCTTCCCCTCCCACTTTTCTGTATCTAGAAGTCAGGTGAAGAGGCAGTTGAAGAGATTGAACTGGAACAAGGCTGTAGGTCCAGATGGTTTCAGCCCCAAAGTCCTGAAGGCCTGTGCAGGGCAGCTCCATGTGATTCTACAACACTTCTTCAACCTTAGCTTGACATGAGAAGGTTCTGTTGTTGTGTAAGACATCTTGCCAGATTCCAGTACCAAAGAGAACTCACCCAGCAGTCATCAATGGCTATAAACCTGTTGCCCTAACATCCCACATCACGAAAGTCCTGGAATCTGTTAACTCAGGTGGGCCTGCTGGTGCTTATGTAGGTGCTGGTCCACCTGAGTAAGCACCTGAGCAACCACATATAAGGACCCCCTGCAGTTTGCTTATCGCCATGGAATTGGAGCTGAGGATGCCATCATACACCTGCTTCAACAAACCAACTGTCATCCGAACATAGCAGGCAGCACTGTGAGGATGTAAGGATCATGTTATTTAATTTCTCCAGTAAATTTAAAACAATTCATTCTGATCTGCTTTGTCAGAAACTCCAGCAGACACAGGTGGAGACCTTGACAATCACCTGGATCTATGACTAACAGACGAACAGACCTCAGTTTGTGAGTCTGAAGGACTGTGTGTCTAACCAGGTGCTTAGCAACACAGGAACACCACAGGGACCGTACTCTCACGATTCCTTTTCACTCTGTAGATGTCAGACTTCAGCACAAGTCTGACTTCTGTAATCTCTAGAAATACTCAGATTACTCTGCAGTTGTCAGGCTTTTCAGAGATGAACAAGAATCTGAGTACAGAGAGCTGATGAAGCGCTTTGTGCCATGGTGTGGGAACATTCATCTCATCTTTAAAGAAAAAACAAAACCCTGGGGAACGAGAGGTTAGACTCTCTCCGCTTATAGGTGGGGGAACGGCTTCTGACTGTTGTTTGTGCTTAAGCACAAAGCAACAGTTCAGATTACCCATCCTTTTTGGAGTCCTTGGAGGGGGTACTAGAGAGTGCCCCTCCAGGGGACTCTCCCTTGTTCTGCTGGGGGACTTCAATGCTCACATGGGCAATGACAGTGAGACCTGGAAAGGCGTGACTGGAAGGAATGGCCCCCCCGATCTGAACTTGAGTGGTATTCTGTTGTTGGACTTCTGTGCTCATCATAGATTGTCCATAACAAACGCCATGTTCAGGCATAAGGATGTCCATATGTGCACTTGGCACCAGAACACCCTAGGCCGCAGTTCGATGATCGACTTTATCATTGTTTTGTCGGACCTGCGGTCACGTCATGGACACTTGGGTGAAAAGAGGTGTGGAGCTGCCCACTGACCACTACCTGGTGTTGAGTTTGCTCCAGTGGTGGGGGCGGATGCCGGTCAGACCTGGCAGGTCCAAAAGTGTTGTGAGGGTCTGCTGGGACCGTCTGGCAGAGTCTCCTGTGAGACGGAGCTTTAACTCCCATCTCCGTCAGAACTTTGAACACATTCTGGGGGAGGTGGGTGACATTGAGTCTGAGTAGACCGTGTTCTGTGCCTCTATTGTCAAGGCGGCTTATCGGAACTGTGGCCGCAAGGTTGTCGTGCCTGTTGCGGCAGCAACCCTCGAACCTGCTGGTGGACACCTTCGGTGAGGGATGCTGTCAGGCTGTCCTGACAGCATCATATCTGTCCTTTTTGGCATGTGGGACCCCTGAAGCAGCTGATGGGTACAGGCAGTTCAAACAGCATGTGACTCAGGTGGTTGCTAAGGCAAAAACTCAGGCATGAGAGGAGTTTGGAAAGGCTGTGGAGAAAGACTTCCACATGGATTTAAGGCAATTCTGGTCCACCATCTGGCGTCTCAGTAGGGGGAAAAAGGGATTCAGGAAGAGTAGTGTAGTTTTCGGCCTGGTCGTGGAACATTGGACCAGCTCTACACGCCCAGCGGGATCCTGGAGGGTGCGTCGGAGTTTGCCCAACCGGTCTATATGTTTTTGTGGACTTGGAGAAGGTGTTCAACTGTGTCCCTCGGGTAACCCTGTGGGGGGTCCTCCGGGAGTATGGGGTACCGGGCCCTTTGATACGGGCTATTAGGACCCTGTATGACCAGTGTCAGAGTTTGGTCAGCATTAAGTCGGGGCTTGTTTCCGGTGAGGGTAGGACTCTGCCAAGGCTACCCTTTGTAACGGATTCTCCTCATTACTTTCATGGACAGAATTTCTAGACGCAGCCAAGGTGTTGAGGGGATCGGGTTTGGTGGCCTTGGGATCCCATCTCTGCTTTTTGCGGATGATGTGGTTCTACTGGCTTCATCAGGTTGTGATCTACAGATCTTGCTGGAGAGGTTCGCAGCCGAGTGTGAAGTGGCCGGGGTGAGGATGAGGAAAAAGGTAGAGTGCCTTCTACGGGTCGAGGGGTTGTCCAGCCCCAAGTAGAGGAGTTTAAGCACCTCGGGATCTTGTTCACGAATGAGGGAAGAAAGAAGCGGGAGAACGCCTTGGGACTTCCCCAGAGTAGCAGGAACAAGTGGCTGGGGAGAGGAAAGTCTGGGCCTCCCTTCTTAGGCTGCTACCCCCTCGACGCAACCCCGGATAAGCGGAAGAAGATCGATGGACGGATGGATGGATGGATGGTGTTTATCTGGATAACAGACTGGACTGGAGATGTAACAGTGAAGCCATCTATAAAAAGGGACAGAGCAGACTGTATTTCTCGAGGAAGCAAAGATCATTCAAGGTTTGCAGCAAGATGCTGCAGATCTTCTACAAGTTTTTTGTTGAGAGTGCCATCTCTTCTGCCATAATCTGCTGGGGTAGCACCATAAGAGCCAGACACCTAAAAAGTCTCAACAACCTGATAAAGAAGGCCGGTTCTTTTCCGAGGACAACTTTGGGACTGTGATGGCTGCTTTTACAACCACCCAAATGTGGAAACATCCAATCACACCACACATAATAGTTCAGGCAGTCTCACTACATTTATATTTGGGTTTCTCTAAGTCTAGGATTTAATTTACAGAATAACTGGGTTTGTTTAGAAGGCAACACATCATAGCACTGTATTCTAGAATAAGTGCGCACATTTTAGTTTACACTGTTATGTTTTGCTTGATTTAACCTTTGTTTTTTGAGTTACCCTTGTGGTGACTGCTCCAGTCCTTCAGGAGAACAGAGGTAGAGAAGGGATGGAGCAAGCCTATTGAGACTGCAAATTGGTTCATACCACTACTCATCATCAAGAGGGAGGCGTGGGGGGATTTTCCTATGTTAGCTTCAGTTAGGTTTTTGTGTGTTCTCCCTTTTGTGTCTTCTATGTGGCCTGATAAGCCAGTATTTAAGTTTCCCTTTTGTCTCATTTAGGTAGGTCTGCTTGTTTGAGTTAGTCTGAGTTGAATTCTGTTACTTTGACCTCTTTTATGGGCCCAACTTTGTCATTTTTCATTATTGACCCAAGTTTTTGTTTTGGGTTAAATAAAAAACTATTCTTTTTTTAATTTAAACCTGTGCCTGGCTCTCCTTTGACTGCTCAGTCCATCACAGGGACCTTTGGAGATGATGATGCAAAGAAATATTCTTCATAAGGTCAAGAAACTATGGACAACCCTGACCATCCTCTTTATGAGACTGTCTTGGGAAGACAGAGTGTCTTCAGTCAGAGGCTTCTTCAAATTCACTATAACACAGACCGCTACATGATATTTTCCCTGCCAACAGCCATCACTGTCTACAATTACTTTTTGAAGAGTTTTAGAAGATGTAAGACATTAAAATTTAGAAACATGAAAGTAAGAATTTTTAAAAATGTGCCGACACCCTATATTTGATTTAGATTAAATCATTTTGTCTTTGAAGGATCCAGTCAAAGTTCAGATTTGAATCCAATTACAATTACATGTAATCGATTATCCCAGATGCTTGTCAGCCACTATGACTAAGTTTGAGCTATTTTGTAAAGGAGAATGGGGAAACATTTCTGTGCACAGCTGGAAGAGATAGACCCCACAAAACACCTACAAATCCCAAATTGTCAGATTTCATTTGATTTATTATTAAAAACAATGCATAATTTCCCCTCCGCTTATGCATTGCCATCTCATTGTCAATGACACACAACTCCCAAAATATACTCTTGAAAATTGCTTTAATTTTTGGGAGTATGAACCCCTAGAAAATTCCTTCTAAACCTGACTGCTGTGTTAAGAATAGGAAGAAGCTACAGAATATTTTTACATCTGACTTTCCTTTAACCTTTGACTTATTATTTTTATGTAAGTTACTCGTGGGCAAACTGAACTATATTGAACAAAAGCTTCTGTACATTTTATTGACTGGGAGTAAAAATACCCTTACAAAAATGGTTCAAATGTGAACGTTCAACAATTGAATACTGTGTTAACGTAATGAAAGACAACTATGTACTGGAGAAACTGTCTTTTTCTGTCAAAGTGCAGAGGGACACTTTCTACAAGATATGGTCAAAGTGGATGAATTATGTCAAGTCTGATAGGTCTGAGTTTTTGTAAACCTTACTGTTATTTAGATTGATGCTTTGATTTGAAATGTAATTTCAATGATTGAATAATATACCGGCTACCCCGCCAACCCCAGCCAAGGTCTGGTTTTGTTTTGTTTGTGTCTTTTTTCTTGAAAAAAAAAAAAAAAAGAGTAAAAAATGAGAACAAAAGCAATATAATTATATTATTGCAATGTAATGTCATTTTCATATAAAAAGGTTAATTTAAAAAGAGAATAGGAAGAAGCATCTTTAATTCAGACCTCCATAATTCATACTTAGCTTTTTGACAACTTTAAGGATGCAGTCCTGATAAATCAAACAGTTGTAACAAAAAACTGAACAAGTGGTGTGAAATGAAGAAACAGGACAGGACAAGCATCTGATGTCTCAGAGGTATTTGGAGATAAGACTGAATAAACAGGATGTTCTGAGCCTGTTGTGAAATCCATCAAAAGCACCTGACCTTATCACTCATATGTGCTTTACTCATGGGGTGTGTGAGTGTTCGCCAGGCGTCTAATACACACACGCAGCAATTCAACAAAATGCAATTGGAACAACAGCAAGAGCCCCACGCCTGCGCCTTTGGCAATCGTCTACAGGCTGATGACTGATTCCATGGCCAGTCCAAACAATAACACCACTGTACAAACCCTGTTTGTGTTTGCCTATTACCTAAGTACACTCCCCTCCCCCCATAACCTTCTGTTTTATCTTGTTATTTCAAAACTGTTTGTTTTAGCTGGGGAATGAATAGTCAATGTCATGCCCTTAAACCCTTATGACGGCGTCTTTGTCACGACGGAGCCACTCCTTCGCAAAACATAAATAAAGAAATAAACTTTACGGCCAAACAGGACCGACTGCCGATCGAGTAACACAGTTTCATGATGACGAGTTCACAAGCAGTTTAGGAACAATAAACTTCTTTGATAAAGGAAGCCAATCACAGGTAAAGTGTGGATCATCCCTTTCTTATGTGATAATCAGCAGCGGATCTAAAAAGCTAAAGTGATTTAAGAGAATAGGAGAAGTTGCATAAGATCGACTGAATTATTTATAACAACTCACAATATAGTAAAACAGTTAATTATTAACTGGAGATTTTCTGAAGGTGTGTTCCTGTCAGTGAAGTCATGAATAGTATGTGGTTTCTTTCAGAAGTCATCCACTGCTCTCTGGACTCATGTAAATTTTGATAGGAATTGTGGAAAAGGAAATATCAGTGACAGGTCACACACATTACACACTTATAAGTTCACATGCGGAGCCTTGCAAAAGTTTTCACACTACAATGAGTTTTTTTCTTTTCATATTTGTCACATGACTACCACAAGCTCTGATGCAGTTTACTGAGATTTTATTTAAAATTTTTGGACATTAGAGACTTAAATCAAGATCAGTCAGACTGATTGAGAGCTTCTATGAACAATTTTAAAGTCTTGCCATAAATTCTTAATTGGAGTTAAGTCTGGATTTTGACTGTGCCATGAAAACATGCTGATCTATACCAGCCATTGTAGCTCTACAGCACTGATGTCACACTGGAAAATAAATCTCTTCAAGTTTCGAGGACTACCCATCTAACTTAGAAAATAGAATCCCTACAGTATGATACAGCCATTGCCATCTGTCACCGTAGTTATGGTGTCCTCCAGGTAACGTGCAGTCACCCATCGCATTTTATACTACAGTTTTCTTCACATCTGACCAGTGCACCTTACTGCAAGTTTGTGTAACTTCAAACAAAATTTTCACCAAATGTATTCCTGCTGTAATTCTGCACACTCACAAGTATGGTGTGTGGAGATTAAATTGTACACAGCACAGATCGTCTGTAACACTTGCTTCTCCAAATAAATAAAAATAAATAAATAAATAAAGCTGCAAGCAGCATCGAACAGCCCTTGCAGCTCAGCGCCGCTCCGGCCTCGCAGCGCCCACGAGGGTTCCGGCAATGCCACTCACTCGTCACCGTCGACGCTCTTGAGCAGTTCCCGCACTCTTCCTCTAGGCGATATACACTGATGTATTCAGCAGTGCTCCATGATGATATACCAAAAATCTGGTGCAGATCGGCTGATGTAGTGAGGAGATTTAGTTGATAGAATAGTCTAGCGAGTGCAGTGGAGTCAAACTACAATTTAATGCTATTGGGCTCTTTAGAGGTTCACAAAAGTATGGTGCAAATAGGATGATGCATGTATGATTTGGAGACAACCGCATGCATATGGCAAGGGATTTAAATTCGCCATTCGGCCACACGCACATGGTTCAGCCAGCAGCTAGCATTGACAGAGTTCATCATCATGTCATTTTATGTCACTTGGCACAGGTTTAATACTATATGAAAAATATGACATCCAGCAGGTAACTTCTTGTTGGAAGTGGGTGGGGCTAAGGTGATGTCGGCAATTGACCATGTAAATGTGAAAAGGGCCGGTCTGCAGTGACGAAGAGAAAGTGCCATTCAGTTGTGACCTTGTATGAGGAAGTTATTGCACCTTGATAATTCATGGTGAATAGTCAGATTTTGACACAAAGCCACATGCTTTGATGTATGAAAAATTCTTTGATAACCTTTGACCTTCAATGCCTCAAGATGCTGAGTGATTCTGAAGTCTGCATCTAAAAAACCATAGGACAGGTTCGATCAGATACGAGGTCTATAAAAAAGAGAAGACGGCGGCTTTGATACAAAATGGCCGACTTCTTGTGGGATTTGGACAAGGGCTCCAAGAGACATTTTTGTACATCCTCACAAGATACATGTGTACCAAGTTTCATAATTCTGGGTCAAAGCATGGCTTGGGGCTGATCATTTAAAATATTTTAGTGGGTGCTGCAAAGAAATTAGGTCACGCCCACAAAGGATTGTTGTGGATGCCTGTCGGGGGGCGGATACGGATCGATCCCAGTGAGTTTGGTGCAGCTTGGGCCAAATCCCGGGAATTTACAGCCAAACATATGGCAATGGCAATGCAGGTCACTTCGTCACGTCGCCACACACTCCACTGAAAAATGTTTGTGAAATCACATTACACCAACATGTCTTCTGTCTCTGGACACAGTTTCATGTTGATTAAGTGAAAGGGGTCAGAAATCGACCGTTCACAGTAAAACATGACACTTCCTGTTCTCAGGGGGTGTGACTTAAGTGATGTCATCATTTGACCATTGGGTATTGTAGGGCTCAATCACTGAAAGTTTGGTGCCTCTGTGAGTGTAAGTGTAGGAGATATTACAGTTTCGTGTTTCATGCCGAGTAGGCAAACTTTGAGGCCTGGCCATGCCCCTTCAGCATGGTCAGTAGTGTAAAACTAACCTCTCTCACAAGGATCTAAACCCAGCTCACGTTCCCTACTAGTGGGAGAACAATCCAATGCTTGGTGAATTCTGCTTCACAATAATAGGAAGAGCGAAGATCGAAGGATCAAAAGCGGCCAAGCACTATTAATGCTTGGCCGCCACAAGCCAGTTATCCCTGTGGTAACTTTTCTGACACCTCCTGCTTGAAACCCAATAAGTCAGAAGGATCGTGAGGCCCCGCTGTTAGGGTCTGTACTCATGCTGAAAATCAAGATCAAGTGAGCTTTTGCTAATGAAAAAACAGGGTTGCCCTTATTTTTTTTTCATTGAACGAAAAGACACCAAATTCCACAGCACATCTATATGCCAAGGTTGTCAAAGTTATGCTAGCATAAATGACTTACTTCACTTTCCCTCACAATTTTTATTTTAATTCAGACTCTTTCCTGAAGTGCATCCCCCCTTATATCAAGCGTGCATTTAAGATTCAGCTGGCAACATCACAGCTGAAACAAATGCCGGTTGTTGTCAGAAAGCAGTTTTATTTGTATTTTTTTATTTTATTTTTTATGGTGACATTAAAAAAAAATATTGTGACATCATGTAGGCATGATGTCCCAATTCAACATGATGATACTTCAGTTGAGCTACAGTGCACTGGTGGAGAGGCAGATGTAAAAGTGGTACTAACCCTGAGAGAGCGAGTGCAGTGGCAGGCTGGTCTGTCCTGGCTGGATGGTGAGCAGCCCTTGTCTCTGAAGGTTGAGCAGGTGTTGCTGCTGGACTTGCTGGACCTGCAGGAGCTGCTGCTGGAAGGCCAACTGCTGCGGTGACACCTGCTGCTGGAGGCACAAATGAAAAAACCTACCATAAGCCAACAAACACACTGTATTCCATACCATCCACTTGTCCTTTCTTCCACTTTGGTCTTTCTTCAGTCCGAGCTGTAAGTTTGACAGTTTGGAGTATTAACGCTGATTCATAAAAAAGCAGTTTAGGCCTTCCCACACATCAGAGCAATACAACTTTTATAGATTTCGTCTTAAGAGGGAGTTTTTTTCTGGGCCCACTTAAGACAGGTAGGTCTCTGCTTTTCTCTCTTTTAATTAACGTCAGTCGGGAGGCAAATGACAAACAATGAAACAACACAGTTAATCATTCATAATTAGAGCCACAGGAGTTTAATTACAGCCATTCATAATTCAGCAAACAATGTGCGATTAAATCAAAGTGCTTAATAACCACCCTAGAAACTCACAAGTCTCCCAGGCATGGTGCTGAGCTCAGGGATACGAGCTTTCCCCAGCCAGCCAACCAGCGCAGCAAGCTGCGTTCAATCACACGTTGACGGGAGAGAGAGTTGTTTTCTTCATCTCGCACATGTTATAAGTCTTACTCATTATTTATCTATTAGACTTCTTGATCTGGGACCTGAGTTTGGATTTCGTACCACAAGCAAAAGTTGTGAAATGGTATGACAATGAAAATTCTGGAATCCTTGAATAAGACGTTTTTACTTGTCATTATGTTTCTAGGACACAACAAAATTGGAGTGGTACCCTCACTGATAGATAGATGAATAAATACAATTTTAATCAGTCCTTGGGGTGCAGCATAAGGGTGTGGGTATCTCTGCAGGGGTGCAGAGAGGATGGAAAGTGGACAGATTAATTCCACAGATCTTGGGGAAAAAGCTGTTTCTTAGCCAAAAGGTTGTGCTCTGTATATATTTGTACCGTGTCTCAGACAGCAGTGGTACAAACACTTTGTACTTTGCCCTCGGTGGGTGGGATCAGTGGCAATACCACTGGCCTTTCTTTGCAATCTGCCTCATATATTAGGTCCAGGTTTGGTAACTGACTCTCCACGATCCACTGGGCAGTTTCACCACCCTGGCCATGTCCTTTTTGTCCTGGACTGTGCAGCAGTTGCCGTACCACACAGTCATACTGAGGCAGAGGATGCTCTCAATCACAGGTTGTTATGTGCTTTGGGCACATTATAATTATTTTTGTCTATTTTTCTTCCTAGATTGTTTTGCATAGACTTTAGTTAAATGACTTTTGTTAATATATTTTGGAGTTTGGATAATTTCTTATTTTTGGTAATTAATTTGATTACGTTAATTTGCCGCACTGCTGATCTGCCTATAAATAGGCTGGGTTTCGACATGTTAGGGAGATCTGCCCTTCCGCTTGCTCCACCACCACAGCGGATGTGTCCTGATGCGGTGCGTGCACGTCTTCCGTCGCTGTAGGCCGCAGCTGACGTCTCCAGCCTGACATGCTGTATTTTTTTGTTAGCCTTTGTTTGTTTGCTGTTTCGTTGTGACTTTGGTCTGGTGGGACCGGTTGTCCTGTTTTCGATTCTTTCTTTCCAGTAGATTCTTTTTTGGCATTAGTCTGGTACTAGTAGGGGCTTTGACAGCCCTGTATAGGGTAGGCCTCCTGCTGTACCATTTTGTTCTTTTTGATCGGCTAACTTTATGTTAATACTTTTGGGGTTTTGTTTTATCCTTTTTTTTGTGGGACACGGGAAACTGAGGGTATTTGACTCTCTCTGTTTTTCTTCGCAGAAAATCAAAGCTGGTGAACCAAAAGAAAAATTCAAGAGTTTAAGAATAAAATAATTTTTTGAACTCTCATTCTTGTCTCGTGTCCTCAAATATGTTGTGCCATTTGTGGATGTAACACAGGTCTATAGAAATTCTTGAATAACTGAGCAGGGATTCTAGCCCTTTTACATTTCCTGAGGAAGAAGAGTCTTTGTTGGGCCTTCTTCATCAGAAAAGAGGTGTTCAGCAGCCAGGTCAGGTTCGACGGGATGTGGATACTTAAGAATATGATATTGTCCATACGCTCCACCTCCTTCCTTTGAATTGTAGTAGCTGGGTGCATTGTCCTCCTGCAACGTCCACTGTGAACTGATCCACTGGCGCCGAAATGAGCGCGATTAAGATAAAAATTCACACAAACAAGACACAGGAACGCTTTTAAATCGTATTTTTGCTCCACCACCACAAAGGATGTGTCCTGACATGCTGCGCGCACGTCTCCTGTCGCTGTAAGCCGCAGCTGATGTCTCCAGCCTGACCTCTTTGGTCTTGCTGGTGTTGAGCACCAGGTTTTTTGGTAAATGCCTCTGGGACAGGTGCTGGATTTCATCATTGTTTGTTATCAGACCCACAACGGTGGTATCATCTGCACACATTAGAGCCCTGTTAGAGGAGTGGATGGCTACACAGTTGTGGGTGCGTAGAGTAAAAAAAAAACACACTAAGCACACAGCCCTGTGGGGTGCTTGTATTGAAGACGAGGATGGATGGAGTTCGGTTCCCTATTCTCCCCACCTGAGGTCGATGAGAAAGTCCCTGATCCAAAGGCACATTGATGTTGAAAGTTCCAGGTAGTTGAGATTCACTATCAGCTTCTCTGAGATGGTGATGTTAAATGCTAAACTGAAGTCAACAAATAGCATCCTAACATCAGTGTTAGGATTCTGCAGATGTGTCAGGGCTATGTGTAGTTCCATGGAGACAGCATCCTCTGTGGACAGGTTCCTCCTATAGGCAAACCGGTTCCTGTCCAGACCAGCAGGAAGGTAATCTTTGATGTGTTTTACTTCCTAATGACTGGAGTTAGTGTGACTGTTTACAACCAGGATGTTAGGTTAACCTTTGACCTTCTAAACACCTAAAACTTGTTGATTTCTGCATGTTGCATTTACATCAAGCATTGATGTAAACACAATGTTTACATCAATGCTTAATGTAAACATTGCGTTTACATTGTAAACATTGTAGTCATTTAGGCCAGTCACAGCAGATTTTTTGGTACAACAGCTGCTTCATTCACAGAAGTTGACTTGAAAAAGTGAAACATGTGAACTTTGCTCAAATGAAAAGGTATTATGAAAGCAAAGAGAGAAGAGGACAGAGGGGGAATAACAATAAACAGAAAGAAATTATCTAATATCACCCAAAACGCGTTTGAGTCAAAACAAATGAGAGGTTCTATTTAGCTAACAGGGCCACAGAAGTGCCCTGTTAGCTGGACTCCCTGCTCAGGGCCATTTCCTTGAGACAGAAATTGGCTGTTTTGAAGGCTCTACAAATTCTAGCTACATTTAAGACTTTAAAAATTATATTTAATTTAAGCAAGTTAAATATAATTTTGGTTTTTCAAATATGGTGTTAATTTAGCTATTTTTACATCTTACAGTATACAGTAAGCTTCATAACTGTTGTAAAGGATTTAAGTCACAGTGAAAAGAGAAAGTATTTGGCTCCTCACAGAATTGTTCTGTTTTTGCTTTTTCGTCAAACTTCAATGTTTCTGATCCACAAATAAATTTAAATGTCAGTCAAAGATGAGCTAAAAAACACAAAATAAGGGAAAACAAAACCCTGTCCAAACTAATGTGGACCTTTCTGAAAAAGTAATTGCACCTAAAACTTCTTTTTGTATTGGCGGAACTATCCTATGGATGCCATTTTCACCCAGTCTCATTGGGGCCTGCCATAGCAATGCATAGGAGATGCAATGCCTGGAAGGCACCTATTTCTCTTCACCTCAAAATAACTGCCACTTCCTTTCACAGTTTATGTGGCCCAAATGGCACCGTGCACCCCTACAATATATCAAAATGTGTGGCTTGATCCCGTGAATTGTGCTAATACTTCTGTTGGCATTTCAAGTTACCATGATGACGTAATTAGTGAAAACGAGTCAAAATCAAATCAAAACAAACACAGTATAACTGAAAAGAAAAAAAAAAAACTGAACTCTGCCTGTTTTTTTTAGATGAGATTTAGTTTGATGAGATTTAGAGATGCCCCTAAATCTCATAAAACTGATATTTAGAGACATCTCAGTTTGATGCCCATAACTTAAAAGAGTCATAATGGACTTTCGATAAAAGACCTACACACCGGGGGAGGTGAGGAGGCTTCTTCGCAACCGACGCGATGTTTGCTATGGCCTGTTATTTCCGGCGTGGCTTTCCAATGTTATTTGCCCCGCGTTATATTTTGATTTAATTTTGGACTTTATTCTGAGGGACAACACTCTTTTTTTTTTTTTTTTTTTTCCCAGATGTATGAGAGTTTCGCGGGGGTCTGTCCAGATCTTGGTTAGTGATTCGTCCATTTTATTTACGCAGCAAAGAGCACATAATAGCAATAGTGCTTTAAAGTGAGGAAACCATTTTTATTTGATTACTATTATTTAGATAAGGCAGGAGCCCAAGGCAGGGAGTTCTGTTCCCCAGTATAAGTACAAATGTGTGGATTTTTTGTTTGTTGGGTTCTCTGTTTTTTCAGGAGAGAGGGGTGGGATTATACTGGATCTACCTGTTTTGAGAGTTACTTTTGTCGGGTATTTTCTTGTGATGGTTTGTGGATATCGCACTACAGTACGACCGGCCATTAGCAGTCCTAATACTAACAGGTTCATCAACAGTCACCCAGTTAATTGTGTGAGTTGGAATGTAAAATCACTTAATGGTCCAGTGAAATTTAGGAAAGTTATGACACACCTAAGACAACTTGATGCTAATATTGCTTTCTTGCAGGAGACCCATTTGTGTAAAGCAGACAATGTAAATCTAAGCAGAAGATGGTCTGGTCAGGTGTTTCAGTCTAATTTCCAATCCAAATTGAGAGGGGTAGCCATCTTAGTTAGTAAACACGTGCAATTTATACCATCCAGTGTTAAAATGGACACGGCTGGACGCTATGTTATTTATGCGCTTCTAATTATTTTAGTTTCAGTATAAACTCCAAATTGGGATGATCAAACATTTTTTAATACGCTTTTTTCAAATATACCTAATATTTCAACACATAATATAATAATTTGGGGAGATGTGAACTGTGTACTATCATCTCTTGATTGTAGTACAGTGGGAAAGGTCTTTCTCTCCAAATCTCCCCAGCTAATTAATTCATTTCTTAATACTTACGGTGTGGTTGACGTGTGGCGTTTTCGAAATCCGACCCTAAGACGGTACTCGTTCTTCTCCTCTGTTCATAAGAGCTATTTGCGGATTGACTATTTTCTCCTTGATAAACGGATTTTACCTTTAGTGAGAGAATGTGATTATGGAGTGATAGTCATTTCTGACCATAGTCCGCTTATAATGAAACTGAACGTTCCTGTCACACAAGTGGTCTATCGTCCTTGGCGGCTTAATCCTATACTTTTAGCTGATGAAGACTTCGTCAATATGCTTGCATCTGAAATTAAGTTTTTTATTGATGTTAATCGGACTCCTGGGATGCCACTTAGTACTGTTTGGGAGTCATTGAAGGCTTATTTAAGAGGCCAGATCATCTCTTACTGTGCAAACAAACAGAAGAAAGGTGTCATACGGCTAAAATCACTAACAGATCAGATTCTACAATTAGACAGGGAGTGTAGCCACACTTTTACACAAGATTTACTTAAGAAATGTATATTACTCCAAACTGAGTTTAACATCCTGTCTACTCAACAGGCCGAATATTTAATATCCAAATCTAGGTATGGCTACTATCAGCATGGTGAGAAGGCTGGACGCCTTCTTGCACATTACGGCAGCGCTCGGTTAGCCAAGATATCCCAGCAATAAATGATGAGCATGATGTTAAATGCTGTGATAATGCAGGAATCAATCAATGTTTCAGCAAATTTTTACCAATCTCTGTACACCTCTGAAGTCTCACTTAACCCAACTGAATTGGATAACTTTTTTAAAGATGTTAAAATTCCTTCACTAAGTCCTGACCTGTCTAATGAGTTGGAGAAAGATTTCTCTTCAGCTGAGATAAACTCTGCAATTAAAAACATGCAAAATGGAAAATCTCCAGGACCAGATGGCTTCCCGGCAGAATTTTTAAAGAAATTTTTAGATCTACTTTCTCCCCTGTTATTATTAATTTTTTAGGAATCCCTGGCCACACAATTACTGCTGCTATCTACGCATCAGGCTGTAATTTCGTTGCATTTAGAGAAGGATAACGACCCCCTGAGCTGCAATTCATATCGCCCGATATCGCTTCTAAACACTGATGCAAAAATTCTTACAAAGATGCTGGCGAAACGAGTCGAACAGATTATCCCCACAATTGTCTCACCTTACTAGACTGGTTTTGTTAAAAATTGTCAATCCTTCTTTAATATCAGGCGGCTGTTTAATGTGCTGTATACTTCTGCCCCGCCTGGTCACAATTGTGATGAGATTTTAATGTCGTTGGATGCTGAGAAAGCATTTGACCAGGTGGAGTGGAACTATCTCTTTAAGACCTTGGAGATGTTTAATTTCAGACCTAAATTTGTCTCATGGGTGAAGTTGATGTATACCTTGCCAATGGCAGCAGTACGCACTAACAGCAGTTTATCCAGCTATTTTGAATTGAAACGTGGTACGAGGCAAGGGTGCCCACTCTCGCCACTCTTATTCGCAATTGTGATTGAACCACTCACAGTGGCTTTGCGGTTTAGTCCAGAAATTAAAGGTATCAACCGGTTTGGCACTGAACATAAAGTTTCCCTGTACACTGACGATACACTTCTTTATATCTCGGATCCCTTGTCTAGTATTCCTAAGCTACTTATTTTACTTCAAAAGTTTAGAAGCGAATCTGGCTATAAGTTTAACCTTCAAAAAAGTGAATGATGCCCGTGACCCTAATAGAAAAGCAGCATATGGGTCCAGTTCCTTTCAAAATCAGTTCTGTCAAATTTAAGTACCTTGGTATTTGGATTACTCAGTCACAAAATCTTTATACAGCAAACAACCTGCCTCTCCTGGTGAACCTTAAGAAAGACATAACTACATGGGCATCCCTGCCTCTATCCCTGGGGGGTCAAATTAATTTGATCAAAATGGCAATACTGCCCAAACTACTTTATCTATTTCAGAGCGTCCCAGTATTCCTCACCAGGACTTTCTTTATCAATTTAAATAGTGAGCTGTTGTCCTTTATTTGGAATAAAAAGCATCCACAGATAGGCAGTAAGATGCTAAGCTACCCCATGGTCTTGGTGGTTTGTCACTCCCCAATTTCTTATATTACTACTGGGCAGCTAACGTTAGAGCCTTACTGTACTGGTTGAGGGAGGACAATCCTGTTCCTACTTGGGAGACTTTAGAGAGGAATTCAATTACATCTAGCTCTCTCTCTGCTCTACTTTGCTCCCAGTTACCGTTTAATCAACCAGTCTCAACTTATACTTCTAATCCGGTGGTAATTCACACAATAAAAATCTGGAATCAATGCAGGAGGTTGTTTAAAAGTACAGAATTGTTACTGTCTGCTCCAGTCTCAAATAATCATGTTTTCTCCCTCACTAATAGATTCTGCTTTCAATGCTTGGGGTTTAAAGAGAATAACTTCTCTATATGATCTTTATATAGGCAATAAGTTTGCCTCATTTGAAAAGCTAATACAGAAATTTGACATCCACAAGTCAGTTTTTCAGGTATTTACAATTGAGACATTTTGCAATGTCGAACTCTGGATGCTTTCCTCTACGTCCTCCGACTTCTCTTTTAGATGAAATTCTGATGTGTAAGTCTGCAACAAAACGCTCTATGAGTAGTTTATGTTTTTCTCAGTTCATTCAATGACCTGCGACAGACTGGTGACTTGTCCAGGGTGTACCCCGCCTCTCACCCGGAACGTAGCTGGAGATAGGCACCAGCACCCCTCCCGACCCCATTAAGGGACAAGGGTGAACAGAAAATGGATGGATGGATGGATTCATTCAATGACACCAATTAAGACCCTTTGAAGCGCAAGTGGGAGATGGACTTGGAGAAATCCATATCAGACACAGTTTGGCAAAAAATTGTTCAAAATATTTATTCATCCTCAATATGTCTGAAACATGTTATAGTTCAATTCAAGGTAGTACATCGTCTACATTGGTCTAAGGACAGATTGTGCAAATTCAAAAGGGACTTGGATCCGACGTATGATCGTTGTAAACAATCTATGGCCACACTTTTGCACACATTCTGGACTTGTCCAAAGTTACGGGGGTACTGGCAAGGCATCTTTGACACCTTTTCAGGAATATTTGGACAAACTGTTCATCCAACACCACTCATCTCTCTCTTTGGGGTGGCTCCAGCAGAGGCTTCCTTCAGCAAACATCAGAGGACTGTGTTAGCTTTCTGCTCTCTACTGTCTAGAAGACTCATTCTTCTTCGATGGAAGGATTCACATCCTCCAGTATATGGACGCTGGTTAACAGAGGTTATGTCTTACATTCATCTGGAGAAGATCAGATATACAGTTAGAGGATCTGTAAACAAATTTTATGACATCTGGCAGCCATTTATATCTTACGTAGAAAAAGTTTCAGCAGCTGAATTTGTGTAATGGTCAAATGTTGGCTCTTTCATTTATGCATAAACCTGTGCTTTGCATCGACTGACCTATGAATACAAGTTGGATACATGGTGGGGTAGTAGATCCAGTATAGGAGGGTAGGGGTGGGATGGATTTCAGTTGTGTGTGTCTTTGTCAGTGTTTTTTTTTTGTGGTTTATGTAAAAAAAATAATAAAAAGACTTCAATTATAAAAAAAAAAAAAAGACCAACACACCAAACGGGATTTTAGTGTCAGGCACATCTGGTTTACATTCAAAGTCTATGTGGAGGTGAGTTGAGGGTCGTTGTGGCTTTATGAGCATCTAGCGCAGCGTCATTTGACCAATTTGGAGCGTCTGACACTCCATATAGACTTTACATGTAAACCAGATGTGCTTGATGCTCAAAACCCGTTTGGTCTGAATGCACCAAAAGTGCATTCATTGATTTTGAAGCATCAGACAAGTCTTTGACGAGCATAACGCATTTGGTGTGAACGCACTGTTAGCGCTATGTAGACGCCATCTTGGTGGAACACTTGCTACTGAGGAGGGCAGAGCTGGAGCTTAGAACTATGAAGATGCCATCTTAGCAGAAAACTAACTGCAGGCATGATGGCAGAAGACCAAAGTAAATTCAATATAACCCATGAACCTTGATGCCCCTAAACTAAGAGACACAATGGACTTTCAATATAAGACCAACACATACCCTACAAAATAAGAGCCATGATATTTTAAACAGCAGTTAACTACTGTTTTGGGCTTCATATAACTCATATTGACCCTTTGTATGTGATGTCACATTCTCCAGAATTCTGGCCACTCTGCCATGATGAACATCAAAACAATGGCTGCACAAACAAGAATGCAAACCACACTTGTCATTTTATTTTATAGCTTTTAATGAGGAAAGATAAGCAGCATGGATAGCAGCCATGAATCGTAATGACTCGCAACTGTCAATAATAATGAGTGGCAGCCCTCAGCATAATCACGGAGTTGCAGTGGACACTTTTTATAACGTAAAAAGACTAGCATTCATAGATTTATAAGTATATAAAACATATCAATTATCGCATTATGGAAAAAAGGGGTGTAGAGATACATAATTTCATGATATAATACGATACACGATATTCTGCTCACTATGGGATGCATATCACAATACTCGGCAAACGACACGATTTAATACACTTTTCTGATTTTCTGAACAATTTTAGAGGGACAGAGTGGTTTTGGTGACATTTTTGGGTTCCATAGACTTGGTTTTAATCAGTTTTCAGTTGGATTTAATTAACTGAAAACTGATTAAATGCCCCAACAACACAATACCTGGCTCTGAATGGACAGAGACTTAGAGTCTACAGCTGAACAAAATAAATCAAAGATGCAGTGAGAAAATTTGTTTAGTAATTCAATTCATGTGGATTTGACATAAAACTCAAAGTTTCAACAGTGATCCAGAAGCTGAGTGTTGAGATTATCAGCCTCTGTAGACTCTCAATATGCAAATGATTACACTTATTTTTTTCTTTTGGACATAATGTGGTTACATTTTGGACCTTGAGTCACAGAAAAACTAAATCCAATTTGGAAAAATTGGATTTACCGTGAAACCCTCAAATATTCATAACGAATGGTTTTTATAATTTAGAATGACAATATATACCGTACATTTCTTAAACTGATGTAAAAATATTGCAAGCAACAGTTTTATAATATTAGCATGAAAAGGAAGGCAATTCCTCATTCGTTTGTATGACAAACATAATAGGACAAAACAAGATGCCAAAAAATTTATAATTGTATGTGTGTGGGGGGGGATGGGGAGTAAAAAAGAGTCTTCTGGACTATGGGAAAAAGGCTCATCTACCTTGGCTCCGGGAGTTAGCCGTGGCTACAAGCTGCTACTACTAGGTGATGGGGGAGTGGCTCTGCCTCACCCAGTAGTGATCGACTCCTTGCAGCTGCGCAGCGCTGCCATTCCCTCCTCTTGGATTTCTGAGTAGCTGCCTCTCAGACTGCCAGGATCGCATCGTACTCTCCGTCTCTGATACTCTTTGTCAGTTGCTAATAAGAATGATTGATCCACCATCGTCATCATGGCAATCCTCACTGCGCGCAGACTCCGGCTGCGGCTTTCCCCTCTTCGTCTTCCAGCTCAAAACAGAGCTGCCTGCTGCATGTTCATTTTTCAGGTAATCCTTTATATACAGAACAGAAACCAGCTAAAAGCTAAAAACAAATCACGAAGTGGATGCTACCGATTGCTTCAATATCCAAACTTTGCATTAATTTCGCGATCTCACTGTAATTGTCGCTACTCCGTCACCGCTTCTCTTTCATGGTTACTCGCGCAACTTTACTTCGTTTCTTAGCAACAAAATACATCCATCCATTTTCTAACACCCTTGTCCCTTAGTGAGGTCAGGAGGCGCTGGTGTCTATCTCCAGCGAAGGTTCCAGGCGAGAGGCGGGGTCACCCTGGACAGGTCGCCAGTCTGTCGCACGGCCAACAAAATACAGCCCATCGTTATTTGTTGAATATTTGACATGTCCAAAATCAAAGGAATCTAGTGTTGCATTTAATTTTTTACGTTGCGTTTCACCTTTCACATTCCCAGAAAAGCCAGTTTTTGACACTTCTCTGACATTTGGAAAAACACAGTTTACTTATTTTAGCATAACTCTGGTTTTACTTGGCCTATCAACACAATTTAAAAACTGGTGTGTAGTTTATAATATGTACTTTAAGCACAAGTTGAAAGTGAGACTAGAGGAGGCGGAGTCTTGCTGCTACGCCGTCACAAATCAGACATGTTAAGTGTACTATGGACCCCTGCGATTTAATGTATCGATACTCGCGGATGAAAAATCGATACCCTTCGAGGAGAAAAAAATTGATAAATATCAGAATCGATTTAATTATACAGCCCTAATGGAAAAGGTATGCGTCTAACCATTAGTGACCATAGAAACAGTGCCGCACCGTCATGAAACCTAACACGTATGGAAAAAAACTGGTTAGCATCTCGTCGTTCATACATTTTTAAGGTTGATCCTGTGTAAGGAGAAATGCGGTTTATGACAGTGATATAAATCACGTAGTGTGAATTCAGGCAAAGTCGGCAATTTGATTAACACGTCAGGAGGGAGAAGGTAGAGTTCAGTTTCTAAACTAGCCATTTTACAACTTTTGTAAATACTGCAGTCTATGAGCTTGGCCCAGGTGTGCTACCTTCACAGATAAATGAGCTCAAACAAGTAGAAGCCATGAATAACTGGCGAAAACAGCAATTTCAGTCACTCTGTTCAATACTACAGTCTCTAACTTCCAATGCCCATCATAGTACCTAGAATGATTAAGAGACGTGGTTGCAAAAGGTCAATAACCCAACCAATGCTACACACAGGATTTGTGTGGCCTTTTAAAAATAAAGCTAACTGAAAATCTCAAAATTAAAGCATCATTGTTCCTTACCTACTCCCTACATATTAAGCTGAGAAATGCAGAAACTTGCCAGGTTTAAAAAAATAAACCTTGATGAACTTCCAAATTGAAGACGCAGCTAAATATAAATAAAAGAACTACTATCAATTTAAGACTTTTATGAGCTAAAACTGAAATAATTCAAGTCAAGACTTCTTCCAGCCTGGCAGAAATTCCGGTTTTGACTATGAAATGAATTAAAAAACCATCACTGCGTTCGCCCAGTTAAAGTCGAAATAAGTCTGAGTGAGACCCAACAGGATACTAGGTCTGTTTATGAGTACACAAGACCAGTTGTCAAATCGGGTGTGGAGCGGGGGAGGGAACAGGGCACTAAAAGCATTGCCGGCGCTGCCAGGCTGTGCACCGCACCCTTTTACCAAACACAGGACACACCACTCTGTTTACTTCTCACAATTGAGCGCATACAGAAAAAAAATCTCTGTCCAGCATGGTAGACAGGTCACAGACTGGCGGCTCTGAAACCACTGAATCAGCCAGATAAAATGGGTCCCCTCTCTGCAGTTACTGTTTGCTCTGTCAAAAGGGTCTCAATGGTGTTCCCCTGCCTCATGCCCAGCTCAGGCTAACTGGAAATGTTGTTTTATTTCCCCTGGATTCACAAGCAACATCTCACACAGCTCGACCTCGGATCTCATCTGATCTTTCATAGTCAGTTATTTTTCTGAAGTTTTTCTGTGTCTGCAGTTGTTCGTTTTTCATCACCTCTCTTCCCTGACAGCCCCTCAGATGGAGATAATAGCGCGTACGGGGGCGGGACTTCACATGGAACAATGTATTTCATCAGAAACATTAAATAAATAGAGGGCGTCTCGGCGGAAAGGAAAAGAAAATTGAGCGCGGCGAAGATGAATTTAACCCTCTCCCCTTCACAATTTTTCCCCTCTCTCTTTTAGTTCCATCAGCTGACAGCGGCTCCTGTGCGCGCCCAGCATGAAGGCACATTAACCCCTCCTCTACCTCACTGCTCCACCCCACCCTAAACCCAATAGACCAAATAAGAGGTTAACAAGAAGTGGCACGAGGGAGAGAAAAATACAGTCTCTGACAAATGAGAAAGAGTGGCAGTGGCAGGCCCCTTTATTGTCGAGTTTCAAATATAAAGTTAAAGATCTTTGAAAAACAAAATTTTGATGAATTTAAAAGAAAAGGGGGCACAAAGCAACAACAGGGGGCTATTGTCTGGCAGCCACAGGGGAGTTGCTGCATAATGCCCCATTCTGTCTTTTGATGGCTGCTGGAAAAAGTGGGCAAAAAAAGAAGAAAAAAAGAAGCAAGCAAGCTGGCGCGTGGAGAAGAGAAAGAAAAAAGAATCTCTTAAGGCAGCATTCATTTTCTGTGATCATACATAATATGGTTAAAAAGTAGACTCTCTTTTCTTCCTCTTTTTCTTCTCATGCTCTATTCAACTGATCAATTGCATCCCCCTCCTTGTTCCCTCCTTTTGCTGCACTGTTTACATCAGATGTGAGTTTGGTGACAGGCCTTATCTGAGGCCGAAGAGCGCCGCTGTCATGTTGATTTATGGGAGCATCACACCACAACTTGTCCAAACTGAAACCCGCAGTTCATTAATTAGGGAGCTAGAACTTTGAAGTTTGTCGGTAGGGGAGGGCAAGACGCTTTTCGACAGCGTGTGCATCGAGTAGCGCGAGATTAATTTTTCCGTCATCCCCCTTACATGCCCATTTTTACTCTCCAAATACCAAATTCAACGGGGACAGGAACGTAAAAAAATTTCCAGTTTGTCTTTGAACTTCTTTTGACCATGGACTAATAACTTACTTTGTCCAAAGTGACGTCCGTATCCGCTCGTCATTAACAAATATTAAGCCGTTTGGCTTTGAGCAAGCCCTGCCGCAAGATGGAGGGGTTATTGGCGTAGGGGCGGAGGAGAGAATTCAAGAAAAAAAGAAGCTGGGAACACTCTATGCGCTGATATCTCACAATTGCATGCCTTTTCTCCCTCTGCATTTCCATGTTAATTACCAAGAAAAACTTCTCCGATTTATATGCGCCCTGTTATTTTTCTTTTCTTTTGTTTAGCCTTTCATTTTGTCCTACACACAGTTCACAGGAGCGGTCATCTTTTTTGTTTCAGAGGACACATGTATACTGGACAAAAGGGTCAGTCTTCTTCTATTGTCTGTCATCAGCATTAGCATATTAGTTAATAAAATATTTAACAGGTGTGTGTATTAAGGGGTAGTAATCTTGGTCTAGTTTCTTGTGGAAATATCTTGAAATAAGACAACTGTAGCTTACAAAGAACCTTTCAACAACATACAGAAACTTGTTTTAAGTCAATAATTCCTTAATATTGATTTAAAAAAGTGGTAATTCCACTGGCAGATTATTTCACTTATAACATGGGAAAATGTCCTGTTGTAAGTGCAACAAAATGCCAGTGGAACTACCACTTTTTAAAATCAATATTAAGGAATTATTGACTTAAAACAAGTGTCTGTATTTTGCTGAAAAGTTACTTCTGCAAGACAATAAATAAGTTACAGATGACTTACTTTAAATGCATTAAAATCTGCACTAATAACTAGACTAAAAATAAAATAGATTTTGTGTTTTTGTTACTAACCCCTCAAAAGTTTGAACGAGATTCTTAAGGAGTGGAGCCAGTGACCTCAGAAAAATCTTCCCAAAGTTAAGGAGAAAAATGACTAGACTGTGATACAAAATTCAGATTAAACTTAACTCCTTAATTACAGGTACCCCTCCATAGAAAATCTATGACATATTAAGAGGAAGATAAGAGACACCAGAGCAACCTGAACTTCCTTAACATGATTGATGCACTATTCCATGCAATAAGAAGCCCGGCCAAGTCCTGAGTGCATATTCTGTGCAGATGTGTTAACATAGTAAAACATAACTGTTTTAAAGGGGATTTTTTATGTCAATGACAAACATGCAGCAATTGTCGCTACATGATCGTCAAGGAAGAGTGAATGCTGCAAATCAACGACTCAATGCAATGTGCTGGGTTTCCTTGGATAGAAACTTTTGTTTAAATATCTAATTGAGCATACTGTCATGTTTGAGATCAATTAGAATGTGTGTGTGTGTGAGATTGAATTGAACATATTTTTTCTAAAGTGCCTTGTGAAGAGAGTTGTTGAAATTTGGCAATATGTAAAAAAACTGAACTGAACTAAATTTTGGGCTTTTCCAACAGAATTTACAGGAAAAAGCCATTGAAATATATCATTGTAATTAACGAATCTACATACTACACCAGCTTTCCTATTTTGAATTGAGTCATTTGAAATTGGTGAACCTGCACAATAAATTTTTGACTCTACCAGAAGAACCCCCCCTAAAAAAACCCATTGACAACTGTGAAATATTTCTCAATTTCACAACTAGAGGCACCGTATTCTTAGCACAGTATCAGTCAGTTGTTAACATTTACCCAGCAATTCTGACATGCTAATCAGAAGCATGAGTGCACTTGATTCCCTCCCTCTCTCCTTCCTCGTCAGTCTGCGCTCTAAACCACAGTCTGAAAGACTGATGGAGTTCAGGGAGAACACACACATGCCTTCCATGCTCTCTCCATCTGGCCAGTCGTTTTGGAAATGGCAGGCGGTCGGAGTGATGTCAGCCTTACCTCTTTGCTCTGCTTGCTGCCTGCATGTTGCTGCTGGAGGAGCTGGAGGTGGAGCTGTTCCTGCTGCTTTTTGTAAAACTCTTGAAGTTGCTGCTACAGAGGAAACGAGAAAGATGAAGGAGTCAATGTTTTGATTGCTTTGATGGGAAAAAATTTTTAAAAATTGAAGTTATTGCAGTTAACTAAAACAAACAAAATAATGAAATGCTGACATTGAGAAAACATTTTTGTTAACTGAAGTAAACAAAAACTTTAATTAATGGGGGAAAACTATAACTACCTGGATCTATGTCATGCATTTATAAAACTAAAACGTATTGAAATTAGGGGTATGACACCCTTTGTTTTTGTGACTCTATATCAGCTGTTCAAACTGAAACTGTGACTTTGATTTATTTTTTCCTCACAGAAATAACTTAAGCCTGCAAATTACGGCCCGCCATAATCCTCCTCATGCTGAAAGTTGTGACAAAACACTAGTCAGTAGGTTGTTCAACAATAATTGAATATATTTTTGAAAGTGGTACTTTCTGTTGCGTATTCATTACCCAATCGATGTGTACATAATCACAACTCTATATTCTGACCTTTTTGAATTCTGCACCTAAACATTAAACATGAAAAAAACTAAAACTACAACTAATGAAATCTAAACTGAAATTAAACGATATTTACTTAATAAAAGCTAGCAAACACACTCTGAAAACTAATTAAAACTAACTCAATCAGTCAAACAAAGTCACAACAAAATAAAGCTAAACTATGATGAAAAACCCAGAACTATTGTGTCTGAAAGAAGTGAGTCAGTGACAGTGTGGCACATTTTACCTGCTGTAGCATGAGGGCCTGCTGCTGCTGGAGGAGGACCTGGAGCTGCTGAGGGCTCAGGACTTGCTGCTGAAGAATCTGCTGCATTTGCTGTGGAGTTATCACTTGAGGTGTCATCATAGCCACTGACACTGGAACCTGCACAGACAAGTCGCAGTGAGAAAAAAAAATAAGCAAAAGCCAACTTACATTGTCTAAGGAAAATAAATATTGAGCTACCAAAGCCGGTCCACCACAGCTATTTCTGTGGCCCTCTAAACCTCTGAGAACTTCAAGATAACAGTTGTACTTAAATATAATTTCATAAATCAAATCAGTTTTTATTGATAAGGCCAAATGGCATCAATGTTAAAAGATGACAAATAGAATTTATCATAAGGAGTACAAATCGAATGCAGAGCAAGATATCATATTTGAATAATTTGTCAGTTCAGCCTGTCACAAAAAGCAATTATACAATTAACTGCACAATTTTTATTTTGATGATTAAGATTTTTTGAAGGGCATTTTTGTTTACAGAGTTCATAATGGATTTTATTTATGATTTCGATTCTATGTGTGTTCTTTTTTATTTCTGTTTTATTTATTGTTTTTGGTTGTTTGGTGTTTTATTTTGGATATTTAAAATGTTGTCCATTTCTAGTATTAAGTACTCTATACAAAATTATGGTTCACTAGTGTGTAAGACGGTGAACTTGCATTATTATGCCGTTATAAACATATCACTTAAAAATTGTCTCAAATCAACAGAATTGTCCTATTATAATAATAGGATAATGATAATTAAATCGTCCAGCAAAATTTAAGATTGTGACAACTATGTCATTAATAGGTGGTTTTATCAAAATGTTCTGCCATAACTGGCTCTTTGAAATTGAGTTTGCCATCCCTGACCAAGAGGGATCCTTTGACTAAATTATGAGTCATATCCATTCCCTATCTTCACAAGTCAATCATTAAAAGCAGAAATGTACTGTACATAGTCAAAAATACAGTCAACAAATAACAGAACTTCAGAAAAAACTGATGAAAAGACAAAAAACAAGCAGGGATAAGTATTTTCAATGATTACATGATCTGAAATCCCATCTTTAGACCTTTCTCAATCTCCACTCATTCGATAAGATCTGTTTTTGCTGTAGTACCCTCTGAGATTGCTCTTTAAGCTGCCCAACATATTAAATAGTGAATGAACTGAAGTTAAATTGTTACTTTTTGTCACAGTCGCTCCATTGAAACTCACAAATGCACACAGATTCATACGCTCATGTACAAATCTGTGAGAAAACTGGGGTTAAGTGCCTTTCAGGGGCCAGGCTTATAAAGTGCAGCCAGGTGCACCAGGTGTTTATTTAGTATAAATAAGAATTGATGAAGTTGCTGTTTCAGTTAACCACCCCACAATGCTTCGCTACATCACTGTCACTTTCACATGACCAACCTGCTCCACTTCCCAAACAGTAACAAGTTGGAAATAAATATTGGTTGTTAATATAAGCCTGGTTTTACTTACAGGATCAATTTTGATATGTTAATAATTGACTAATATTGAACCAATACTGATATGTTAAAAAATGACTAACATTGCCCGATATCCATATCAGTGCCAGTATATTGTTCTTCCCTAATTTAGGTGAATCAGTTCATCATGTAGAGCATAATCATGGTTTAGAAAATTAAGGAGCAGTCACTCTAAATATGAACTTGTTGTACTTTACTATATGCAGAGCAGGTAAAAAGATCCTAAATGTTATAAAATGGACAAACGAAAGGAAAAAGGAAAATAGTACTGTATAAAAACACAGATCAATACAACAAAAATAACAGTATAGATTAATTATTATGACTGTATTAAACAGCATGTTTTATACTATTACTTTTTTATATTAAAAGTGATCTCACCATGTTGCATATTTATGTCAGTACTTCAAAACTGTGTGTGCGTGCTTTTTTAAAGCATTTTGTGAGTGCTCATTGAGGATGTGAAAAACTGCATCCAAAACTCCCGTGGTTCACTCACTGCACCCACTCGCCGTGTCATGTCCGACTATCTCATTAGAGACGCTGTCAGCGGCGATGTGCTGTTTTAAAGACGCAGATAGCCCAAAGGAGGAGCAAGAAAGGGAGAAGGAGGAGGAACCTTCGCAGCAAAAAACTCTAGAGGGCCTCTAATTCTTACAGGAAAGGTGTAAGTGCATGACTCCTAGAAACAAGTGATTTGTTGTGACATTGAGAGAGCGTCCACAGTTGTCAGAGAGCCTTAATTGCTCCGATGACACGAGGCAGTCGGAGTGTGTCGGGGAACGCCGCCACTCGCCTCTGTGATGTGAAACGCCATTAAAATCCCCTTACCTTAACATTCAGATGACAAACAATGAGGCATTGCGCTGGATGTTGTGTCTATTGTGCTTTTTTTGTGCAAAGACAGCGACAAGGAATACACAAGCACATCTCTGCTCCTGTCAACAGTCCATGCTGATGCTGACACCCCATCGTCACAGAGGAAGCCACATTTCAGAGCCGTCTCAGAGCTAATGACAGCCCTTTGAATTTTTCATGTGTTTCTGAATGTAATTTAGCTGTTAAGATTTTTTTTTGGGACATCCGTATAAGCTTAATTATTATTCTTAGCATAGTGTTAAACAAAAACAAAGCCATGCCATAGTCAGCAGAAGAAAGGGGCTGTGATATGAAATGAAGAAGAAGCAGCTTTGATGCTCTCCGCTAAGTTTGTTGAGCGGGGCGAGACTATGCCGACTACGGGGCCAGGGCCCCACTCAGGACTAACGGCTCCACATTTCTCATTTCCAGCATCGAGGCACAGGGAACAAAATGCAATATTAATCTCCCCCCCTTGTTACGTCTTAATATGCAGTTCATCTTGTCTTGTTATTTGCGTAGTCCCAGCCCCCCCATTTCCTAATTTCACAGTCATTATCCACTGAAGTCCTTTTTTTCCCGCACATCACTAATTTTGATGAACATTTTGAAGGTCAACGGAGCAGACCCTGTCCTACTGAGATGCAAGTCCAATATGTCCTATTACTATTATTAATGGATGCCTACAGGATTAGAAATACCACCTGATTTTTTTTAGGTGATTCATTCTAATGCATGTTTGTCTTTTTTTAAGTAGGAAAAAAAATGCACATATTTGATGTGTATTTGCCTCATGATTTTGGTGATGGCATTTAGCAAAATGTAATGTTTACTGCTCTTTTCATAATTAATGACTGCATAATGTTATTATGATATAAAGCAATTTGAACTGCCTTGTTGCTGGAATGTGCTATACAAATAAAATTTTCCAAAAAAATATAAATATACTAGGGTGCACCAACTGCAGCTGGAGGCTCATTTAAACAGCCTGGCATGCCAATTTTTACCAATACCAATGTATTTATTTTTTTAATAACTGATAATCTTAGTTCATTGAAAAACATTAAAAAATATCTGGGAAGGACTGGGTTTGTAAATCAACCTGTGGTTAATAAAAAACATTTTACAAAACTATGCCTGATTTGGTTTTATCATGCCCTAATGAAATACACTGGAATTCAACTGAAATATGTGAAAAGTTAGCCAAACTATTAAATTAACTAAACTAATCTAAAAAGAATCTGTTCCTTTAGTCTTTAATTTTTCAAATTTGGAAAACAAACCTGCACACCAGGGTCTATCAATCAGTCATTTCTCACAGCAGATGAAAAAGGAATAGTAGCTGATTTTCAGAACTTTGCAGATGTAGATAAGATTGGTGGATGATAACATGTAAGTATCGTCTGATTGTGGAAAATCAGTGCACTCCTACATTTGTTTTCTTGTAACTCCACAACAATGCATAGCTCAATAGGAGAAAATGATAATTAAACTCAAAGGTAACAGCTGCTTTACAATGCTAGGGGATAGCTTTCTACTTCAGTCCATCCTTCAGCATAACAATGTGAATTCATGGTTTCACACTACGTTTTAGTCAGGCTTACAGCAACTACAGCCAGAACAGCTTCCTCTCTATGCAGAGGCTATTACAGACCCCCATTTTATTACCCATTACTACTAAGGTCATTAGCAGCAAGAGGGATTGTGTGCTTCTTAACCTATTGATCAATGTAACTACTATCATTTAATCCTGTGCTAAAGGAGTGAAAATCTCTCTGAAAGGAGGGCAAAGCGGGGGGAGGAAACTATTGAGTATGGCCGCTGGGGCTGGGGGGTGACATGGGTGGGAATGGGCCAAAGGAGGAGGGGGCCTTGGCCACTGTATCGTGCCCATTTAATGCAAAAAACCCACAACACCAGTCGCCATTTAGAGCACTCCCTCACGGTGCCCCCACCCCTAGAAAACAGGCTCAGAAGCGGGCTAATAACTGGAAGGATACGCGGAGCCTAGCTCTATGAGGTGTGTGTGTGTGGGCGGGTGCGCGCGTGTGTCGGGGTGTGTGTGAAAAAGAGGACACTCCGAGGATGCCAGAAATAGCTGACGTTTATGAATTTCACGAAGGTGTGGCACTCTCCAGGTGCCTCCCCGTACATAAACATTCAAAAGAGCTGGAACATTCTCACACAGCTGCAGAGTAACTGGAGGCAAAATACTGTACCAGCATGGGCCTGCTGGCCAAACACACACACACACACAGACAGAAACAGATGCACAAATGTAAACTGTGGTATGTTCGCAGCAAGCAGTACGTACAGACATTTGCAACTCATAAAATACTGCATAGCAAAAGAATATAGGAAACATATGTTGTATTTGGACTAATATATATGTAAATCCGCTATACTTTCCCTACTTAAAAAAAATTACAAAACACATACAGAAAACAAATTCAACTATTTGGTAATAAGTCAACAATTAAAACTAGAGTTGTCAAGCTAGAAATGGTAGAAAGATCCACTAATTAGAAACCTATTAGCATTTTTCTTAAAAAGATTGAGTGATCAGTGTAATAAGTTCCCCTTCAATAAGCTGATAGCAAATCTAGAAAGTGTTTGTTTTTGCTAAGATCTATGAATTCCATCAAAGTAGCAACAATGAATCTTATAGATAACACTTTTATAGTTATAAAATCACATTTATATTTATAACAATACACGTAAATCTATATACATAACTACAATAGCTCATATGTTGAATCATTTTAGCAACAGAAGGAATTGATAATTTTTGCTTTCATAACTTATTAAATATATGTGTTAATACAGGGATGCCATCATATTTTTCTCAGGGTTATAACACTGGGAGAACCTCATGGATGTCTATGCTTAATCACAAGCCAGAGGCCAAACTAGGTGTGAAGGAACAGCAGAAAGAGCTACGTGACAGTCGCTGTCAATACACACATGCACACGCACATTAAACGAAGGAAAAGAAGGTGAATATCAGTGAGACAGTCTCCTGCACTGGCCAAAAAGGTGCAGCAAGGCTGAGAGAAAAGTGAAATAGGAAAAAAAAAATTATCAAATTGTCTTTCATGCTCCCTGGGGTCATCTTGTTTTCTGGGTTGGGGGAATTAATCAAATAGAATGGAAAAGTAAGGAAAAAAAAAAAAAAAAACCTACCGCCCAAAAAAACACAAATAAGCCCTGAAGAAATCAGACCGGAGTCCGTCTGATGCCGTTGTTTTTTTTTTTTTCTACCTTGGCCGACTGTAGCGCGACGGGAAGGGGGTCGTGGGGAAGAAACGACTTCCCATGCCGACTATGATCTCCTGCGTGGAAACATTGCCAAAATGAGGATTTCACGGCAGCTATTGTATTCAAGTGATGTGTGAACATAATTAGCCGCTGACAAGACTGGAAGGACTAATTCCATATTAGCCATTCAGGTTGATTGAAATCTCTCATGTGGAGAGCATTTTCTTCCCTCAGACAGAGACACTGCAGATTTTTACAGGACAATAATAGCTTTTTTTTTTTTTGCAAAACAGCATACAGAATACGGAAGAAATATTGAAAATTCTTCAGCAGGACAATCATTTCTAATTAGAACAACGAGTTTAAAAACAATAAAAAAATGAAAGAGCAAAGCAAAGCAATTTATCAACTCACCTCATCTGAGGGGTGTTCACTTTTTCCTCGTCATCCACAATCAGGAAGTTTGCTAAATATTTACAACCAAAATAATTAGGGTGTTCACAGCCACGTTTAGTTTAGTTGACCTGCATATTCTGGGTTTTATTTCTGGAGGCCGATGGGGCCACAAAATATCAACGGCAACTGTAAAAATAAAAAGCTTCAAACTGCATTGAAATTAATGTGTCAATTATAAATAAACAAGTTTTTCTGGCAGAACCCTCCAAATCTAATGTTCGGTTTAAACAAACTAAAGACTGAGACTAGTCAGATGAGTCAGCCAGCAATATTGAAAGCAGTACTGAAGGTAGGCGACTTTTTTGCCTCTGACACACACATTTTGTCCCTAACATGAAGAAAATTTAATATGTTGCAATATTATATTAACGTATTTCTTAAAACTAAGAATATTTTCTTGAATTTAAAGTTAAAAATGAAAAGTTCTGACTAAATCTGATGCACTGATTGATTTAAACGTGAATTGTTTTAGAAGTGTCCTGTTATTTTTTTTTCCTATTCAGGCCGCTCCTTCAGGTGTGTATTTCACACCTTTTAGCTAAATATAAGATTTAGCTTATATATTCAGTCTGACTGTTCCTACATACACACCGCTGCTCACCATCTTCACCTTTGCACTCTCACCGTAATCTGCGTGCCTGTATTCCACAGTTCACCACCTCGGCGTGGTCGCAAAGCGCCACACTCTTTCAGAGGCATTGTTAAAGCGGGTTGAGATTTAATTAAGATGGCAGCCCCTAAAAAAATCCTCCTCAACTGGAACTGTAGTCAAAGGCTCATATAAGGCGGAAACATCCCTCGTATGGATTGTTTCTATTTTCCGCCAGCTAATCCTCGTTTCCATGACAGCAGACGCAAGTTATGCCGCTTCTTTCCAAGTTTCTTTATGCCGTTCTATTCAAATTTTACTGAAATATGCAAACAGCAACTTAAAAAGTATAAAAGTGAATAATTTTCTCTCTAGCATGTCAACAACCTGACATCCTCATAAAAGCAGATTTCCTCATCATGTTATCTTATTGTAATTTGGCATCTCGACCTTTTCGGGCACATGTCAGCTCAAGTGTAAAGTTAATGGCCTTTTTTGTGAAACAGAGATGTGCACACTTCAAGTGCCACAGAAAAGGGAGGTGTGGGGGAAGCCGTTTCCAAGTGAAAACACGTTTGTTTTCACTTGGAAATGCCAGTGAGTAACAGAAGACGGCAGCTGGTGGTTCCCTATATCACTTCCAAACTATTCCCTTGTCTGGAAGGGACAAGGGACGTCTACTTTGTACTGACGGGGGTCAGTACAAAGCAGACCCCTGTCTCTGCGAAGGATATCCCAGTAAGTTAAACGGGTGGGGGTGCATCCCACCACCCCTTCTTTTTCTCTCTTTGGGTACACAGCTAATATTTGACTCCCTATGTGGTGGTTTTATAAATGACAGGTGCTGCCACTGCACATGTAACTCTGGCCTGAAAGGGCTAATGCACTACTAATGAACAATAAATCAACTTTGATTACAAACTGTCAACCCAATCAGCTCGCAGTCCAACACTTCCCTCTTTACTTCTCCCCCCCCCAAGCAAACTTCGCTAGTCCCGGCCACACGGCTGCACGGCATTACGGCGAGAACGCTGCAACTCCTCTGTCCTCCATCCTGCATCTTTTTTTGGAGCACTGATACAAAGAGTTGAAGCTTTATAAAAAACAAAATAAAGCAGAAAAAACATTAAATGTAAATGGACAATAAACAACAACACTTTTCTTCGTTTTGTTTGGAAGAGAAGTAGTGAAAAAGTTTTTTTTAAGGGGGAGAAATCTCATAAAGAAAAGCTTCATGTGCTCTAAACTTTACGGCGGGATGACATGTGGAGTGACAACACAGTTTGTGGTGACTGTGTCAAATATAGAGCTGTCTCCAACCTTTGTCTTAATTTGCTCTGACACCCTGAGGAGAGTGAGAATTAGCCAGGACTGCAGCCGGGAGTGAGAAAAATATATGCATACAATCCTCACAAATGCACACTGAAGAAACCCCAGAGGAAAACATGTTTCAAGGTTTTACCTTGAGGTTTTTCTTCAACAAGAAGATAAGAATTAATAGTAATAGTAATAATAACAATAATAATAATGAAAAGTTACAAAGTGTAAAAAACACATAGCAACCCATTCCCTGTTTTTCTAAGAACTTTCTATAATTCAGTCAGTAGCCCACCAGATCCTAGAGCTGGTTGACTGTCAGCAAAGTAAATAAAACTAATCAAACATTGCCAGAAGTTCATAGAAAAGCTTACATAAAGCTTTTCCATAAATAACATATGTTTTTTTAACTTTCGATGAAAACGTTCACTTCCATCAAGCAATAAAACAGTAGTGCAAACAAGTAAACAAAAACATCTGGATTAGATTTTCTAAAAAACAGCACATCCACATTCAGCCTCCGTGTCGAACCCGGCCCAACACAATACGATGGTATCACATCTGCTATCATCTTTCTCTTACTGGTCTCTGTGACAAACTAAATCCCGGGATAACTCCTCTGCTTCTACGAAATGGCATGACAAAAATAAGCAGTTACTATGACAGAATGTCAGCAGCGGGCAGACAACAAAGCTCCCTTCCTCCTTCTCCACCTCCCCCGGTCAAATTAAATTGTCAAGTTATTCTTTTTTTTTTGTTAAACACAAGAAAGCTGGCAAAAATCAGACAAATCAATCATATTGACAAACCTGACAAACTCCATTTAGCTGGCAGGGTAAACAAGAGTGCCGGGCCACGCGGTGCGGAGTGAAGCAGAGCGGAGAACTTCAGCGGCGAGGGAAAGAGAGAGAGTCACACAGTGAGCGAGCGAGAGAGAGAGAGAGAGAGACAGAGAGTGAGTGAGAGAGGCGCTCAGTCGGGCTTGGAGAGCAGGGCAGGTTGAGGAGAGGCGCTGCCGAGGCTCCAACCTTACTCGGGATACGGACAGATTGCACGCGCGAGGTTGTTCCCCGGCTGACAAGATACAAAACTATCCAATCAACCACGCCCTTCTCAACCAATCACAAGCAGCCCTCTCTAAACATAATCAATTCAAATCGGGGTGAAAAAAAGGCATGTGTGTGTGTGTGTGGGGGGGGGGGGGGGGTATTGCGGGGGAATCTGTGCCTTGGTGGAGGGGCCCCCTTAAAAAAAAGAGAGCAAGGAAAGCCAGGGGGGGGGGGGGGGGGGGGCGA